>CAUZXS010002466.1:137500-190000 GCA_963585895.1 Sepioteuthis lessoniana | reverse complement strand
TATATTTGATATATATGTATAAAGTAGATTTGGCATTAAATAACCTATAATGGTTGATATGCCATAAAACCAAACCAAACCATTGTTGCCCAGTCAGTTAGGGCTGTAGAATACACCAATTGCACCTCTGCAATGAGTGTCCTGAATATGACGCTGAATAATCTGATGGTGAGGTTCAAATAAAGATGGCGCTTTGGAAAAAGCAGAATACCTCTTCATTGACATCGCTTCCAGGGTCTCTCAGGTCCGGAGTGGTAGCACCTGATAAGATCCTATTTATGGATCAAATAGAACTAAACTGTGTACTTATGCTAAACTGTACTGCTTGAAATAGAACTGTTTTGACATGTAAATTGTGTACTTATGATAAACTGAATTGTTTGAAATAGAACTGTTTAGACATTTAACTGTGTGTGGAAAAAACTATTGTTACTGTTATGGTACCCAACCTGTGGTCGGTAATGAACTCTTCGGTGACTACTAATACCGGGCTCCGTACTTATTCCGGGCGAACACTTGGCAGTCAGACTGATTTCTAACACTTTGTACATATGTTGGATTATACTTTGTTAATATACTTTGTTCCATGCAAACCTGAGTTGTGTTATTCTTCCGGACCCTTTACTGGTCCACAACACATATACTAAACTGAATTATTTGAATTAGAACTGTTTGACTAAACTGAACAGCTTGAAATAGAAATTTTTTCGACAATCAAACTGTACTTATGCTAAACTGAATTGTTTGAAATAGAACTGTTCATTTGTATAAAAATAGACTTGGCATTAAATAACCTACAAAGGTTGATATGCCATAAAACGCCAACAAACAAACCAACCAAACCATTGATATATATAAAAGGGTTTTATATGTAAATTGGAAATTAGCTGTATCAATATGAACATAGTTTTAATCATAGTCTATAAAAACAGTTTGTGGACACTGTGTATGTATATCTAGTACATTTTCAGTGTGCATCCTGTGTGTCTCTTTACAAAACTCTGACTTAGTGGAAGCTAAGACAGAATGCAAGGTGAGGTGAAACTAACGGGGAGGCTCACAAGGATGTATGACTCGTTGATTGAGCACAAATGTACTATACTGATTGGACGAAAAAAGAGGCACACACTAAGATGCAAGAACCATACTTTAAAGTTACAACAGCCACTGAAAAATCAGAAGAAGAAGAAGAAGAAGAGGGAAAGGAAATGAAAAATAGCAACAAACAAATAAGACTGTAGTAAAAAGAGGAGAAGTGAAAGAAAAAAATTAATAATAAACAGAGAGAAATAGAGAAAAGTTCAAGGAGGAAAGAGAGAGAAAGTTGTTGGTGGGGATGAGGAAAGCTAAAAGATATAAGGAGAGAGGAGGAGGAGGAGACGGAAATCATTTAATTGATAAAAGGAAAAGAGAAGAACCCAAAGAAATAAGAGAGCAAGAGAAGAGAAATAAGGAGAAATTAAGTGTTTAGAAAGAAAGAAACAATGAAAGACTTGATAAAACAAAGAGAAGACATATAAGAGAAGGAATTAAAAGAGAAATGAGTGGGTGGGAAAGAAATAAGTAAAAACAGAGGTAGAGGAAGAAAAACAAATTTCAAGACAGAAAGTAAGAATTGTTATGATATAAACAGTGATAAGAATAACACTGCTTATAAAATAGCCAATCATTAGATTGTTTGAAAAATAATGACCAGTTTTACATTTAAATGTGTTATAAAATTGGCCATTATTTTTCAAACAAAATTTGTAAATAGAGAGTAAAAACTCTAACAAGAAAAAAAGATGGTGACAGGAGAAAGAGAGAGAGAGAGGTGGGGTTAAATGGATGAAAAAGCTTTGGAGAAAGAAGGATAAGAGCATAGAAGGAGAAAATAGATGTTAGGTGATGAGGAAAGAAGGGATAAAAATGTAATTATAGGAGGGGAGAAGAGGGAGCAAAAGAGACATAACAAGATAGAAAGATAGAGAGAGAGAAAGAGAAGAGAAAAGGAAGGTGTAATTAAGGGAAGTGGTGGAGTGTTAAAAAAGAGAAATAAAACAGAAGGACTAGAAAAAGTGAAAACTATGAATGAAAAAAAAAAGTCTTAAAGTAAATGGTGACACAAGAAGAAGAAGTGAGAAAAAGAGAAAGTGGGAAGAGAGGTTGTGAAAGGATAGAGGTGAGTGAGGGCAGGTAAAGAAGTAATTGGAGTGGGAGGGGAAAGAGATCAGATGCCTGAGCAGGAGATTGAAGATAGAAAGTAAATAACAGAGAGAGAGAGAGAGAGAGGTTGAGAAATGGGAGCAGGAGTAAGAGAGGAGGAACTAATGAAGAAGAAAAGCTCTGTGATGGGTAGGTGACAGGGTAGGTGGATGAAGACTGCTCAAGATGTGCTCTCATTCCATACACAAAAATCAATACAAGAACCAGTTGCCTTGACAGATTACCGATCAGCCACTGCATAGAATGGGGGAGGGGCTGTTGAGAGAGAGAGAGAGAGAGAATGAAGGAGTGTAAGATATTACCTCTCCCTTTTTCTTGATCACCTTTTTTTTCTCTTTAAAATTATGCTCTGAGCCTTTCTTATACACTCACATTTTCTTCAGTTTTTCTTTTCTTTTTTTTTGCAAGCCTCCCTGCCCAACTCCTCTTTTTGCACTTCCATCAAGATTTAACTTCTGACTGAAACAGATGCTACTGTTGTCATTTACTACTACACTAGATATTAATGATGAGAGTAGGGGATGTAATATTATTGGTATCTTTTGTTGCTATACTAATGATAATCATATTTACTAAGCAAGGCTTAATGTAGCAAAAGTCCAAGTAGGAATAGGAAGATTGTATTCCATCAATTTTCTAAGTAGGGAAAGCCAGCCTGCCTGCTTGTTTGGAAAATCAGAATTCAAGATCAAGACTTTTTATTTTTTACCTGGGATTGAACACTAAACTCTATTGTTAGTATGAAATACATCACTATTCAGTTATAACAAAAAATGAGTGACACTGAGACTTGAAATGATAGCATTACAAACATTATGAAATTAATACATTGTAGAATTATTAAAGTCATTAATCTTAAAGTAATAGAGCTGATTAGATATTATCATCATAATACTGAGATGAAATTGATATCATTATAATTGGAATGAGGTTTCAATAAGATTGAAAGAATTGATAATTAAGCTATAATGAACTTAATTAATAATAATAATGGTGACAATGAACATTATTAGAAGTGAATTAATTTCTAACCTAGAAAATAATTGTGACACCAACTGGAATAAGATAGTCATTATAAAAATAACAAAGATAAGGATGATGGTGAGATACCATCTTCACTACCATCGTAATGGTAATGAAATGACAAGTAATATTGCAATGAAATTTTACAGACTTAATGTAAATGATATTATTATAATAATTACAATAAGAAGAACAATCATAAACACTAATGAGGAAAGAGTGGTAGTCATATGTTAAAGAATACTACCTCTGTTTGATAACAGGTTTGGTTTTTTGTTTAATGGCATATCAACCTTTTTGAGTTATCTAATGCCAAAAGTATTCTTGTAGAAGAACAGTAATGTTACCATTTAACCTATAGCTAGGCTATCTTATTATTGTTAGATTAATTATATAAAATATATATACAAATGTATCAAATATTATGGGACGGAGGTGATGATGATGATGATAAAGGGATAAACATCATCATCATTTTTATAACTTTAGTAATTTCATTGAAGGTGATAAGTATGAATTTAAAGGGTTCAGAATGAAATTCCCAAGATGCTGACTATAATAGACACCTGAAGAAATGGACAAAATGTTGTGATTATAATAACCAAGACAAGAAGAACATCAGTGAAAAAAAAAAAAAAAAAAAAACTTATTTAAAAATCCAAACTAAAACGTCTATGATGATCACAATCATAAAAAATATGAAACTAGTGATGATAGAGTAATCCCTGAGTTACGATATAAAAGACTAAGATGAGAGCATTAGCCTCACCATCGTCATCATAATCATAAATCTAATGACAAACAAGCATCAGTAATGTTTCTTGGCTACAGGTAGAATGAAACCAAATTCGGATTCTAAATTTTGTCACAATAGAGATGATGATGATAATAATAATAATAATAAAAACTCCAGTGAAAAACTATCAGCTAATGTTGGTGTGAAAAACTCTCAGATGAGTAAAATAATAATAATAATAATAATAATAATGAAAATGATAATGTTTATAAAGCTATGATGATAATATGAAGAAGAAAAAAGGTACAAATAATAATGACTATGATATTGTCTTTTTGGTATTGACAATGATGATAGCATTAAAAATAATCATTAGCATTATCATTGTGATAAAAACAAAACAAAACAAAAAAACCAAAGCAAAAAAAAACAAAAGCAAAAAAAAAACAAAAAAAAACTAAACATGGTACTGTAGTTCAATGATAACTAATTCCTCAACCATTTTTCTTCCCAACTCCTACCCTGCCTTCTTTTCTTGACGACTACCCTGCCTTCTTTTCTTGGCGACTACCCTCACTTCTTCAATGTGCAGGAAATGTTATGGTAGTAAGCAGCTAGCTCATACAATGCGGTGTTCTGTTTATTTTATTTTACTTTATTTTTTCCTTTCCTTCCTTCTTTCTACCGTTCTTCCAATGTCAGGAATCCAAAGCATTTTCTCTTGAATTCAAGGACACAAACTAACACAATCATATCTACACATATGCTGGCAAAATAGTAAAAGAAAAAAAAGAAAAAAATGTGATATTGTATACCTGTCCTTATATTTTAAGAATATCAGATATTTTTAAAAGCTATCCATCTTAACATTCAAGGTGGTAGAACACAAAATTCTTTTTTAAAAAATTAAAAAAAAAAAAAAAAAAAAAGGAAAGAAAAGTGTGAATTTTAGGTATTTTTGTAAAGAGGAAATTGAAGAAAATTAGTTGATAACAGTCACAACTCAGACTGTTTCCTTTATATTATGTAAGAGATGTCATTAGCATTTGGAATTGAAGTGTTTTTAAATACAGCATGGGAACAAAAAAATAGAAAAAAACAATTTCCTTTACCACTTAAAAACTATTCTCATCTTTTACCAAATTTTCCCTTTTGTTACATATAAACACACACACTCACATGAGGTTTACTCAAAGAGTATTAAGACTTAAGCTGTATTTACCAAAAAACAGAAATTAACAATAAATGTAACATTAATTTTCTTCAGTGTAGTTCTCTTGGCATTCAGCACAATGATATTTCATTAGTCGAAGCACCTCTGAAACACTTATTTCATATAATATGAGTTGTGCTATTGGATATATTTTGATGTCCTCCATATTTTCAAATCTTAACCTTGAGAAGAATTTTTAGTTTAGGAAACAAGTAAAAGTCACACAAAGCCAGATCAAGTGAGTATGAAAAGTGCAACATTAGCACAAGCCTATGTTTCACCAAAAACTCTTGTTCAAAAACTGTCAACAATGACTTCATATTAATTTTGACACAAACTGATTAAAAAAAGATTTAAATGTTGAGATATCATTACTTTCTTGATTAAGTTGCTCGGCTGTACATTTGTCTTTATTTAAATGTAAGATTCTAAAATTTAAAAAATCAAAGTTTTAATCTTGGTAGTTTTTATCATATCTTATAAATACATATATATTTGACCCAGTTGGCTAGGGCTGTAGAATACACCAGCTGTTTCTTTATAGAGGAGTAAGACTCCCTGAACGAGTGCCCTGGATATGATAATAAAAGATCTGATCATAAGGCTTCAGTAATTCTGGAGCTTTGGGGAAAGCAGAGTACCCCTTCATCACCACTCCCATAAATATCTCTCTATGACATCCCACAGTCAAAATCATACAAACATATATATAAAATTTTAATTATATATAGATATGTGTGAATGTATATGCATTTTATTTGTGCATATGTTCTTATATAAAAGTTGGTGACTGTAGTCGAGGGTGACCTAAAGGATCCCTTTTCAACAGCTACTACACCGAGGTGTAGGGGAGGGCGTTACTCCTTTCCTTGGATTGCTCCACTTTACCCTTGATATGTACCGTATCATGCTGAGTGTTAAGCAAGGAGGTATCAAGTACCATTTTTTAAAAAGTCTTTGGTATAGCTTGACCCAGGATTGAACCCCACTCGCCCGGAACATTCGCGAACACCCTACCCACTGGGCCAATGAACCAGTTCTTATATAAATACTTTTAAAATGAAAATTTTTCCAAGCTGTTGCTATGTCATTATTACTTTATGGTTCAAACACTTGGAGAAAAAGCTGGTTGGGAACAATGACATTGATACTGTTTTAAACAATCCTGGAAGCAGCACCTTACAAAACAGCAGTTGTACGACCACTCACCTCCTATCTCACAAGATTTCCAAGTAAGACATGCTGGGCATCTGTGGAGAAGCAAAGATGAGTTTATAAGCAATTCTCAAGGGACTCCTATACATGGACACACCAGTGTGATATCTATCAGTATCTCTCAGATCCTTGTCACATGATACTAACAGGAAATGAATTTCAAAGCTTTATCACAAAGATGCTAGCTTCAAAGTTTGTTCAAAATATTCTGAGGCAGACTCAGTACAGTTAATTTTTTTTAAAAGTCAACCAAGTAAGATTCATCTGAAAGAAATGATCTGTGGATTTTCTCCTCAATGGTACAAGAACAGTGGTTCAAATTTGCTGAATAAGATACAGTGAATTTCAGCTCAAAGCTTACAAACAACATTTCTGGCATGGGGAGGAGATTTGTTGCAATGACTTTTTAAAAATCAACCACAGGAAGCCATCCCCAAAATATTTTTGAACAAACTCTGAAGCTAGCATTTAAAAAAAAAAAAAGCTTTGAAAATCATTTCCTGTTTACATCATGTAACAAGTATCTGAGAGATACTAATAAAAATGCTACAAACGAGCAGAAGCACCTGGTGTTGCCTGGGAGAAAAAAACCTGAAAGGTTGCATTAACTGTGTCACACAATTTGACTTGATTTTCATCTATAGCCAAAGAATATAAATGAAGATTTGTCAGATTTTCATATTATTCAGTAACTAGGGTTGGAGCTTGGCTTGGCTGTTGGGGTGCTCCTAATGTAGTGAGTCTTGGGCACAAATAGCCTGTTAGAGGCCATCTTTCTCCAGGTCTACAACTGGTTTGAATTCAGAGTGTTCCTTCTCCTAGACTGGTTGCCATAAGAACCCTGTCTGACCTACTATTTACCTTTAGCTGGAGGGAGAATAATGAGGTTCATACTTTTCTCAAGAGTGTTAGTAGTATGTGAAATGTAAGAAGTCTCATTAATGAATTGAACTCAGGTAGCTGAGTTCACTTCCTCTGATGATAACCATGACACCACAAGTGCTTCCATAATATAATAATAAAATAATCTCAACAGCTGTTATTTACTTAGTCAAGCACACAGACTTTAATTAATTTACAGTGCTTGCTGTTACTAAATGGTCTCCCATCTAAGTACTGTGCAGTCTCATCACAGCTTAACTTTGGTGATCTGGTTGGAAATCAAAATAATTTCAGCAGTTGTTAGCTTCCCTTTATAGACCAAAGCAGTAATCAAAAGGTTAGGGTCATTATTGGTTTGGGGCAGAAAGCACTTTATTTAACTCTGAAATTATTAAAGTTATTTAATTTTGAAAAACAAACAAACTTTGAAGTTGATTGAAAATGAATTGAAACAGTCATTTTCAAAATCCAATATGCAAATTAGTTATCCCCATAAAGAATAACCCAAAAGTTGGCCAAAATATAAGAAGCATATTGCAAAAGCTTCATCTTCATATCCCATGAACTTCCTTTTTTTAAGTTGTTGGGGTGCCATATTAAGTAATTCTTCATTGTGATAGGTCATATTGGGTAGAAAGGAATGATACCTGACCTAACTTGTAAAGCTGGATTGAATTCACAAATTTCCTTTTTTTTGGAATGGTTTCCTTACAAAAGCTATAGAACCCAGTCTGTTTTACTGCTTACCGATAACAGTAACAAGAAGAGATGCCTTTCCCAAAGTATTGGTATGCAAGTGAAATGCAAACAGCCTCACACAAGATTTGAACTCTGCTTGCTAAATCCATTTCCTACAATGATAGCTATTATGCTACACGTGCTTCCATTGCTATATACAAATGATAAATTATCTCAAAGGAAAAGCAGCTGTTTCGATAACAATTTTATATATGGACACACATTCTCATGGAGGCAACCAACTTAATATAAGGATTTTATTTCTATATTTAAACACTTTCCTACAATGTCTTTTCAGAGCTAATGTTAATACGCACCTCATTTCAATATGGTGAATAATCAATAGTATATATAGAATAACCGATTTAATTTGACGATCAAGCAAGTTTAAAACAAAAAATAAGAGTTACTAAAAAAGAATTTCTTTGAAGTAATCAATATTTGATTGACAAATTAGGAAGTGAAATCAATTTTGTCAATATTTCAATGTTTATTCATGTCATCTTAAGAACAATAAGGCTTGAAGCAACTATCTTAGCATTTTTTTTATTTATTTATAGAGAAATAAATTATCAGCAAAGGAAATATACAATAAAACTGCACTCTGTGATAGAGACACTTTAACTTACGTCTCTATTAGGTTGCAAACACCAATGATTGAGTTAGTGATTTTAATGGTATGTCAGCCCATCTAGGGATATTTTATGCCTAGACTTTAAACTATCAAAATTATTATACATTCATATTTACATTTTTGGTGTAGTTGTTAAGAGTATTTTTTGCACTGTCCAATCAAATATGAATAACTTATAAACAGATCTATTTGACCATTTGATAGGACTCTAACAGTTACAACCACACTAGATCAGAGTGGACCAGAGAGTAATGATAAGGTAGGCCACACTCTTAAGATCTCCAGAACTGGAGCTTCACCATCAGATGCAGTTTAGTGTGATACCCAGGATGGTGGAGAGTCTTACCCTTTCACAGAGAATAAATTTAGTGTATTGTACAGAATGTGAAAGTAAAATTAGGAATATTCTAGTATAATAATAAACAACTATATTAAAACAAGATTAATTTTAATTAAAAAAAAACCAACAAAATAAGAAGATGGACACAAAACAGTAAATTTACTCAAAATGGCCACCATTTTTTTTTCAATCATGATATCAACATGCCTTTGAAATGATTTGCTTGCCTTCAAAATGAATTTTTCAGACATTTTATTCCATTCCTCCTCAATAGTTGTCTTAAAAAAAACCAACATTTAGATAGGAAGTTGCATTTGTTTTGTTTTCTAAAATACCCCATATAGTGTAATCAAGAAGTTGAAGGTCTGAGCTCGATTGACGCCATGAAGAAACTCCAGTTATTTTGGAAATTTTTGGGGGCTTGGATTTTGCATTAAGCAAATCATAGATTCTCACTTATATTGGGCTGAATTTTAATGAAAAAGTGCTTGAATGATAGAGCTAATCATGAAAATTTAGATTCAGCATTTTTTTTCAATAATTGGACTAATCAGACCAAAAAAAATGTTCTAAAAATTATTCACGTTTTTCTTCCACTCGCTGTAAGCCCTATCAAAAGGAGACCTCTTATTCAAAATGTAGTGTCACAGCTATCCTCGCCAAACTCGGAGTGATTCCACTTCTAATCTGCCAAATGTCCACTGGTCGGATATAACTTTGGATCACATGAATGATCTGTAATCTGCCCATTTTCAGATCCAAACAACAGATCAATCACTAGCTTGAGTCATTGATCAGCAAGTAAATAAATGATACTGCACAATTAAGAAAGTAAAAAAAAAGTCAACGTCAAGAAATAGAGAACAGAACATGACTTGCAAAAATAATAATATTTAGTATATAAAAAAAGTCTTTCAAAGATGTTACATAAGTGGCAAGTTTTAGTCAGAAATCATCAATTCCTAGCATAAGGTTTAGTCTTTTCCATCTCTTGCTTTCTATACTCAGAGCAGTCTGGTACAAGACGATCTTAAATGGTGGTTATGTTTGCTTTCTAGCAATATCGTATTATGGTCGGCTCTCTCCACTTTCTATACGTAAGGTAGTCTTGTACTATTATGTACAAAAACAATACCAGCTATGTTAACCATTCACACAATAATAATTTCAGTAAGAGAAGATCAAGAAAAGACAACCACTAAAGTAACCAAGTGATGTGATAAGAGAGGGTACAAAACTATTACTACTTACAGTAGAAAGCCTAGGAAAAGACAAAAAGAAATTGAGGTCTTGAGTGGATAAGAATCCTTGCAGGCTTATCCAGATAATAATAAAAATAATAATTGATAATATGCAGGAGAATAGCAAATGTGGGCTATGTAGTGATAGAATGGAGACAGCTAACCACATAAGTGAATGCGGACATGACTGGCTGTGGTGGATGATCCACCGAGAATTGTATAAGAAACTGAAATTTTGCCATACTGACAAATAATACATGCACAAACTGGAATCTGTCCTTGAAAATGAAATGCATAAAATTCTCTGGTTTGGTTTTGTTTGGTTTTATGGCATATAAACTATTATAGGTTATTTAATGCTAAATCCATTTTTATACATTTAAACAATTCTATTTCAAACAATTCAGTTTACCATAAGTACACAGTTTCAATGTCAAAAACAGTTCTATTTCAAACAATCAAGTTTAGCATGAGTACACAGTTTAGTTCTATTTGACCTATAGATAGGACCCAATCAGGTGCTACCACTCCGGATTTTTTGATTTCTCCATTATCTTTCATCATTCTCTGCCTGATGATTGTTGTTTATAAAACGTCATGAAACGTGGTCACAGACAAGCTTCCATGCTATTAAATATATATAAAAACTAATATACATTTACTTATTATTATTATTATTATTATATAATAGCTCTATCACAGTTATTGAGCAATTTCCAAATTATATCACATTTCGTTTGCCATGAATCCACAAAGTGAGATAGGGACAACCAACACTGTTATAATATATATATATATATATATATATATATATATATATATATATATATATATATATAAAAGTAAAGTTGGTGACCATAGTCAAGGGCAACCCAAAGTCTTCCTTTTCAACAACTACTACATCAAGGTGTAGGGGAGGGCACTGCTCCATTCTCTGGATTGCTCCACTTTACCTTTGATCTGTACCTTATAATGTTGAGTGTTAAGCAAGGCAGCATCAAGTACTATTTTTTGAGTTTTTGGTATGACTTGACCTGGGATTGAAGTCCGGTCTCCCAGATCATTGGTGAACACTCTACTCTATAGGCTAATAGCCCAGTCAAATTTGCATATACATATATATGTAAATGTACAAATATGAAAAAACAAGGTATTCAAAGGAAGGTTTTTTATAGCGAAATTATTTGCTGTTAAACACTTCAGTTTTCACATTAAACCATCATCAGGGAATTTAAATATGTGATGTGGTGTCTTCTGAATTATATTTAATCTTTTATTTTTTTAAATGAAATAAACACTAATTACATCATACAGTTTTAAAACGGAATGTCAGAATTGGAAATAGAATGTTAAAAATTTTATCTTTTTCATTTCATTTTTTTTTTAAATTAAAAATCAAATATAATTTAGAAGATACAACATCACATCTTTAAATGCCCTGGTGATGGCTTAACGTAAAAACTTAAACATTTAACATTGGCAAATTATTGAATTACAAATAAAATCATCCTCTGAATACCTTGCTTTTTTATATTTGTGTTTTATATAATGTCAGATTTACTGTCATTTTCATATATATATATATATATATATATATATATATATATATAAAACAGAAAGTGACCCATCATCTAAAGACTAGGGCAATCATAGCACTTCATAAATTTGAATTTCCATGACTGTTTTGGGAGAGATAATGGAGTGGTTTCCTACAGCTTTCTTCATAGTTTGAATTCCACATTGTTCTTCTCAACTGGTTGCCCACCATCATGGCTGAAGAGCCTACTCAGCTTTGCTGTTTTACCTATATCTATGGAAAGAAGTGGATTCATGCCTTTCCTAATGTCATTAGTGTGAAGTGAATATAAACAGCCATGGATGGAATTCAAATTCAGCTTGTCTATTCCATATCCTGACCAATAGCCATTGGAAGGATGTGTGTGTATGTGTGTTTGTGTGCATCCTACTATATGGTACGGAGAAAATATGTGAATAAAATTGTATGCGATCAACCCACATTTTTAAAATTATCAATCTGTGTGTGTGTGTCCAAAACAGATAATATAAAATGTCTGATTTAAATTTAATGATATTCCAGTTGAATATATCTTTCAGGAAAAATGATAGCTGAAAGTCATTATTGAAATGGTAAAATTATGAATAAGGTAAAAAAAAAAAATTGATGTGCTTAAAAAAGAATTTTTAAAGAATTTTTTTCTGTTATTATTTTAATTTCAAGTTTAACTCTATATTTTTTCCCTTTTTATCACAACATTCAGGTCCAATAAACTTTTTTTCTGCAAGAGTAGAAAAAAAATTTTAAAAAAGGAAAAAAATCAGAAACAGAGAAAAGATCACAAAATGAATACAGTTGCTTAAATGGTGAAAACAACATTATGAAAGACATTGCATTTTACACCTTGGAAACCTTTTCAAAAGCGAGCATGCTAATTTATGTATTCTCAGAAGATACTTGCTTAAAAAAAGTAGTTAAATAATAGTATCGGACTTAATGTCGTAAAACAAAGCAGTAATAAGTAGAAAAAGTATAACTAGTAATAGAATAATAGTAATTATTAAATGTATATTGGCCTCTAGTGTTGTGGTAAAAGTAAGTATAGTCCAGTGTGACCAGAAGGCTCCCTTTTCAATAGCTACTACACCAAGGTGTAGGGGAGGATGCTACTCCTTTCCGTGGATTGCTTCACTTTACCTTTGATAGGTACCTTAAATTGCTGAGTATTAAGCCAGGAGGTATCAAGTACCATTTTTAAAGTCTTTGGTAAGATTCAACCTGGGATTGAACCCAGGTCTCCTGGACCATTGGCGAACACTCTACCCACAAAGCCAATGAGCCGGTTATAAGAAGAAAAAATAAAACTAGTAATAAAATAATAGAAATTATTAAATGTGTATTGGTCTCTAGTGTTGTGTTACAAAGCAGTAATAATAAGAAAAAAAATAAAACTAGTAATAAAATAATAATTATTAAATAAGTATAGGCCTCTAGTGTTGTGTTACAAAGCAACAACAATAAGATGAAGTAAAACTAATAACAAAATAAGAGTAATAATGAAATGTGTAGTGGCCTCTAATGCTGAGATACAAGAATACATCATTATAAAACAATAGATATTTTTATTTAATGTTATTTGTAGGAAGTGATTTTAAAAGCATGAAAAATAACTACATAATCCGATGCTTTTGATATCTAAAAACTAAACATATCTCTGGATTTATTCTTTGTTAGTATAAAATGTTGGTAAATTCAATCTGAGGACGTTTTCTTTCAGGTACGAGAGATGTTTAAAAAAACAATTCATATATAAATGAATGGTGACATTTACATCAAAGCTGTGGACCACATTCAAATATCACATCTCAAATGAGTGTATCTTGGTTTTCCTATTCAATTCTGACTACTACTAAAAGGATATTTGGAGATACAATAACTTTTACTTTCTTTTTTTTTCATTTAGTTTTAAAATGGTTGCAATATGTGATGGAAATTGGAAAATTGGTGATCAAACTACTGAGAATGTCAACTTCCTTCCAGTCTAGATGAAATAATCTGAAGAACTGGTGCTTCCTACAATGCTTGACATCATTCTGAGATTTCTGAATAATCATTTTTTTGGTCTGAGGCAAGAAGATAAGAGAATTAAAATTGACATTCAGCTTAGTTTCTCTTATGTTCAGTTTCACGTCAATAATATATATATATATATATATATATATATATATATATATATATATACACACACACACACATAATATATAAGATGTGTGTGTGTATATATATATATATATATACACACATGCACATATATATTTATATATATTTGTATACATATATTAAATGTATGTGTATATATATATATATATATATATACATACACACACATGTGCATTTACATATATATATATATATATATACATAGACTCATATTTATTCACATTTTCTGTTGTATATACATCATCATCATCTCGTGCCGCCAGCACGGATATCCCTGACCCTCTCTCGCCACTTCTCCCTATCACTCATCGCCTCTGGCAGGTCTTCAGGGTTACATCCTGTGTCCTCAACTATGCGAGGACACAGGATGTTGTATATACAAAGGCTCATTAAATGTGTATATATATATATATACTCACAAATACACACAGACACATTTTATATTTTAAACATGACCTACGACAATACCAGTGAACACTTTTTATATGCATTTCTTATTTCTATTCCTTCTTCTTCTATGTATAATTTTTTAAGAGCTACCTTGAGGCTTCTTGATATTTCTATATTATTGACAATAATAAAAATATTCTAACGATATGAAACATAAAGTGGTTTGTGGAGAGGTTATTTCTAAGATTAGCCATATAGATATTGACAAAAGTTAGGTCAAACAAAGATCTGATGACAACACTCAGTTTGCATACTGATGTTGCTATAATGGTTTTAAAAGTTAATTTATTGTAAAAGCCAAAGTGTTACATATTGACCTTTCACAGAGTGGTCAATCAAGGACTTCTGAGGCTGGATGTTCCGACTGTGTAAACAGGAATACAGCAATGCATGGGTGTAAGCAGTTCACGTGGGCTGACAGCCAAAAGCAGGTCACATGAATTGACAACCGAAACATGTGGGTGTTGGGAAATTATATATACATGGGCACCCATGTTAGATGGTCAGTCTCGGTCAGCCAGTCGGAGCCACAACCAAATCAGGGCAGAAACTGCACTGAGTGACACCAGTGGCAAGAGGAAAGCAGTCCCAGCACACCCCAGCTGAGAAGCAGAAGAAGTGCTGAGTAGGGCTCTGAATATAGCACAATGTGGCTAAGAAGATATGGGTCAATATAGCCGTCTTCTGCCAGTCTGTTTCTACATCCTTAGTCTCCCTGTCTCTCTCTCTCTCTTACACAGTTTTGACCCTTTTGAGAAATAAAGTTGAAAGAGATATATTTTTGTAAAGATGTGTTATGGTCCATCATTCTTTGTCATGGAGGTGCCCGTGGTGTAATGGTTATCGTCGTAGGAAATGGACATGGCGACATGAGTTCAAATCCTGGACGAGACTGATTGCATTTCACATAGCACTAATACCCTTGGGAAAGGTATGAATCCAATTATTCTCCCTCCAGCTATGGGTAAATAGTAGGGAAGACTAGGTTCTTCAGCCTTGGTGAGGCAACTAGTCTAGGAGAAGGAAAACTCTGAATTGAAACCTGTTAAACTTCGCTTAAAAATTGACCTTGTCTCATATCCTGCCCGAGCGTAGGGGTTGGTAAATATGCATCATTCTTCATCATATTATATAATAACTGACACAATTATCTTTAGTTTTGCATCCTGGAAATAATTCGTAAATTTTCCTTCATCATCCCAAAGTGTAAACGTAGTGAGGCTATATATAAAGATATTTAAATATCTTATGGTATATAGAAAATTTTAGAAGAGCTTTAAGTAGAGCATGCATCATCATCATCATTACCATCATGTCGTGCCACTAGCACGGATATCCCTGACCCTCTCTCGCTACTTTTCCCAATCGTTCATCGCCTCTGGCGGGTTTTCAGGGCTACATCCCATATCCTCACATAGCTGCTGTATGTATGTTCTTGCTGGTCGTCCTGCTTTTGCTTAGCCATATGTGGGGGTCCATAGGAGTACATCACTTATGAGCTCGTCCCTGCTTCTCCAGCAGTGTCCTGCATGTCTGGTTCGTCTATGCCATGAAGTCCCTTAACTCTTTCTCTGCATCTATTTGTTAAAATAGCTCCTGAAGGATTACTATGACAGATATTATATATATGTCACTAGTCTTGATTGGAAAAAAAGGTCTTTTTTTAGAGCATGCTTAAGTTCTATAAAAAGACCTCTTTTTTCCAATCAAGACTAGTGAAATATATATAATATCTGTCATAGTAATCCTTCAGGAGTTATTTTAACAAATAGATGCAGAGAGAGAGTTAAGGGACTTCATGGCATCAGCATGACTTGATGATTTTATATATATATATATATATATATATATATATATATACGCACACATATATATATGCACATTATGAGGAAATGGTATACTTAGCATAATGGTTAATATTGTCGAAGAAAATGGAATTGGTGAACTGAGTTCAAATCCTTGATGAGGCTGTGTGCATTTCACTTCAGACTCATGCTCTCGCAAATAGCAGGAATCCATCTCTTCACCCCCAACTATGGGTAAATAGTTGGGTAGACTGAGTTCTTTAGCTTTACCAAGGCAACCAGTCTAAGAGAAAGTAAACTTTAATTTCAAACCCAGCTGAACTCTGTCTAAAATGGCAGAGACATTAGGTAAATATATACCATATATACATATTTACCAACCCTCCGCTCGGGCAGGATACAACACAAGGTCAATTTTTAAGCGGAGTTTAACAGGTTTGAATTCAGAGTTTTCCTTCTCCTAGACATACATACTATATATATATATATATATATATATATATATATACATAATACCATATATATATATATACACATACATACATACATACCATATATATATATAAATATACACATACATACATACCATATATATATATATATATATATATATATATATACATCCATACCATATATATATATATATATATATATACATCCATACCATATATATATATATATATATATACATCCATACCATATATATATATACATCCATACCATATATATATATATATATATACATCCATACCATATATATATATATATATATATATACATCCATACCATATATATATATATATATATATACATCCATACCATATATATATATATATATATATATATATATATACATCCATACCATATATATATATATATATATATATATATACATCCATACCATATATATATATATATATATATATACATCCATACCATATATATATATATATATATACATCCATACCATATATATATATATATATATATATATACATCCATACCATATATATATATATATATATACATACATACCATATATATATATATATATATATACATACATACCATATATATATATATATATATATATACATACATACCATATATATATATATATATATATATATATATATACATACATACCATGTATATATATATATACATACATAAAAACCAAATAAGTCTATATATATATATATATATATAAACCTAATATTCTAAGTACATTTCTTTTCCTCAATGTTGTAGCTGAGTATAAATGTAACACTTTCACTCCCTCTGCATATAAAAAGCCACTGGCAAAGCACTTGACTCCTTAAATACAATAGTGAATGTCCCAACAGATATAAGATATCAGCCATAAAATCTCTTGGGAATAGAACCGACCTAATCTCTTCCTTGCCCACATTATCTTACAAAGAACTTAATAACATCAAAGAAATATTCATAAACACTGCTTTCTCCAGGGCTACTGCTGCTGAATAAATACAATTCAAAAGAATTACCTCCCCCCCCACTTCAAAAAAATTTACCTATTATGATAAGTAATAAAACTAACTAAATCATAATCAATTTTACTGCAAAAGGTGCACACCAAAAAATACTCATCTCCATTGAACTGTCCTAGACAAGAAGATAAGATTATTGCTAAAACATGAAAATTAAAAAAAGTCTTCTCACCTCATTATTTCCAATAATACCTGGTATTAAAAGGCTTCATTATAGACCATTCCTGTATACAACTTCCCTTGCTTTTTGAGAGCATTTTTGTTGAACATAGTCAATTCTCATATTGACCATACTTCACAGGTCATTCAATAAATAAGGTGAATTTTGCCCAAAGAATGGGAAGCACTGTTTACAGTTGTATTTTTTACAAGGACATCAATAGTGATGGGTCCTTTCATGTTCCTGTCCACATGACCTTCTTTACTGACTGCTGCGCCCAAAAGTTTTTCTATACTGGTGAGTCAGTGCATTTCAACTCAATGAAGTGTTTTTTTGAGTCAGGCTCGTAGTGACAAAACCATGTTTAGACTATTTATAGAGAATTCTTTTTACAAAAATATGCTTCTCCGTACACATCACACATTGTTCTGTAAATGTTACATGATTTTAACTTCTCAGCCACCAAAACATTGATGACAAAACACTGTTCAAGCAGGGAGCACTCTCTTTGAACAGCCTAGAAACAAATATTTTTGTGAGATTGAAATAAATTTTAGGTATAAACCAATTCTAAACAATGTAGAATTTACATTTCAGGAAAAAATTCAGAAATAAATGTTATTTGCTTTTTTTTTTTTTAATGTCCTTTATCATGTAAGTATTTTCTCAGGGACCTACTTCTATATCTCTGGCTTAAGTTGAATCTGTGCCAAGAATAATACTTCTCAGAGTGGTCCATATAGATCCCTGGAGGTAAATAAGATTTTTGTAGGGTGAATAAAAGCTTAGGGGTCCACAGGGGGTAAATTTAGTCATTTATATTTATAAATCCCTTTATAATAGGAGAACAAAAGTCATGGGATCATGTAGACTAGTTGCCAGATATCATACACCTGATAGAATATCTGACTCGGTTTTATGACCACTAGTAATATGGCATTTACATATGACCGAATCAAAACATAGAGGTCATTTAGATGAACATATCAAGATGAAGTAGAAAGTGAAAATTTAATGTAAATTTAGACATCTTTCTTAAAGAATTCATTGAATTGACTTTAAATCTCAAATAAGAACTTACTGAAATGTCTTTTAAACTTGAAGTCAAGTCTGTGTACACATTTTACGGGAGTAAATATTACTAGATGAATGAAAAAACTAACAAAACATCCCAAGCTTTGTGTAACAGTTGAGAACATTTTACTAGCTTTTTGAATTTCATATATGCAGGAATCTGGGTTTAGTCATGTAAATTATTTACTTACTTGTGCCCCTTAACTAAGAAGTAACATCCTATCCAACTTCATAAGCTCCCAAAATGAGAAAATGGCTGGTCAACTAGCAGATAATGCTCAAATACTTGCATTTACCTACTAGAAAATTCTCTGAGTTCAGTAAATTACCAACTATGGTATCCCAGCTCACCTCAATTGGTAGTATCTTAATATTTGATAAATACCACAGGAGGAACACTTAATGTAATGATTATGATTGAATAAATGGTATTTGTGACTCAATTTCAAATCCTGGACAAGGTTGTTTGTATTTTAGTTTGTGCTCAAGTCCTTTGAAAAGGCATGAATACATTTGTTCTTTCCCCAGTTATGGACAAATAGTAGCACATACTAAGTTCTTTAGCTTTGCATAGGCAACTAGTCCAGGCAAAGGAAAATTCTGAATTCAAACCAGCTTTACTCCTCTTACAAATAGACCTTGTGTCACACCCTGCCAATGGTGGAGGGGTTGGGTAAATACATACAAATACCACATTCTGAAAAGACAATTTTTGATACTTTTTAGTTGATAAATAGAAAACTAAAATCAAATTGATAAATTTTCTAAATAGCTGTTTAACACTTTTAAAAGTTTCATAAGATTTTGATTTAATTTCTTCATTGTTGAAGAGTTTTTATTACATTCAATTATATCTATTCATACTTTCTGCTTTCTTAACCATAATGCCAATGTGTTTATTAATATTTGTTTGTTATGCCTCCAAGGACATCTACACTTTTTTTACTACCTTCTCATACCAACTTTTAAAAAAAGAATCTTTGCTCAGAACATATATATCATTAATGAAATATATATATATATACAAATCAAATTCTGTTAAGTAATCCATCCAACAATTCCCCAATCTTAAATTCCTTTTCTTACTATTATTTCTGAAATCATCCAATTTAATCTTAACATTTTCTACACCATTGCTGTTTTTGAACTGATTAGGTAATTTGTTCCAAAAATAAATACCTCTATTTGCAATAAAATTCAATTGGTTTGCAGCCTTAGTTTTTTAAATTTGTCTGGATAGTAGATTTCCAGTTTGAGGAAAAATATTGAAAAATGTCTATCATAATTAGAAATTCCATAAATTATTTTGAAAGTATCAGTTAGATCAATTCTCATTCTTCTTTCAAGTAAGGTAAAAAAAGTAAAGTTGGCGACCGTAGTCGAGGGCGACCAGAAGGCTCTCTTTTCAATAGCTACTACACTGAGGTGTAGGGGAGGGCACTACTCCTTTCCTGGATCACTCCACTTTACCCTTGATATGTACCTTATATTGCGAAGTGTTAAGCAAGTAGGTATCCAGCACCATTTTTAAAGCCTTTGGTATGACGCGACCTGGGATTGAACCCCGGTCTCCCAGGCCATTGGCGAACACTCTACCCACTAGGCTAAAGTAGTCAATCGTAACTTCTCCAATCTCTTCCTATAACTGTAATCTTTTACTCATTTTTTTTATTTTTGTTAAGGTTCTTTGTATGCCTTTCAATCTTAATATCAAACTCCAATTTCCAGACCTGAGTAGAATATTCTATACGAAGTCTTATTAGGGTTTTACATATTTTTGGAACAAAATTTGCCTTACTTGAGATAAAATTTCTAATCACCCAGCCAATCATTCCATTTGCCCTCAATACAATAGACAAAATATGATTGTCGACTTTAAATGTATCATCAAAGCCAACCTCTGGATTGCAATTCTCATTTACTTTTTTGATTGTCCTGTTGATCTTAAAAAAAAAATCATTAAAACAAATGACATTTGATGAATTTGTTTTGAAATATCCCACCAATAGTATAAGTTGGAGAAACACCTGACAAATAATCAGATAATTAAAAATTGTCAGAATTATGAACATAAATACAAAAATATATTTTTAAAATTAATAATAGTTCTTTCTTCGTTAATCAAATACTAATGGCTAATGAATTTTTGTAATAACTTTTGCTTTAGAATGTAGCCTGATTAGATTCAAATTTAATTTGTTCTAATAATCTATTTATTTTGTAAAAATTCATTTTCAGAGATAGATAGAGAGAGAGAGAGAGAGAGAGAGAGAGCAAGATCTATCTGTCTAAGTCTGTTCATATCTAACTCAACCTCTTTGTATTTACCTTTCTGTCTATTCATCTCAGTTCATTTATATCTATCCATGTACATACCAACCTATATAGATATGCACCCTTTTCATATCTATCTAATTCTGTCTGCTCATATCTACCTACATACATACATTATCCATCTCAGTCAGCTCATACCTATCTATCTGTGGCAGGCAAGCAGCCAGAGAAAGAAATCTGCAATCACAAAAGCCACTAAACTTCCTCCAAGAAAGGCTTAAATATTCAAAGCAGACCCAAATTAAAAAAAAAAAAAATCAATGTTCTAAATTTGAATCTTTAAACCTTAAATTCTGCACTTGAAAAACATGTTTAAATGCAAAACTTATAAAAATCAGATTTAGAATTTTCTAGACTGGACAAATAAATTGCAAGACTGAATAAACAAGTAACAATCATTGCATAAACAGAAAAAATGTTAATTATCATTATCAAGGTGTGCCAATAGCTTGGATTCCTTGACTCTCTCTTACTGTCCTTCCCTATGGACAATCACTCTTGGTAAATCCTCTAGACAGCAGCCAGTGTCCACACAGAGCTAATGAATATTTTTGATGGCCAGTCAACATATGTGTGTCTATATGAAAGAATCTTCTGAAGAATGTTACTTAGAAGTTCATCTTTACTTCTTTGACAGCGTCCAGTGTGTCTTGCTCATCTTATTTGAATGGTTTGTGAGATGGGAGGTAAGTGGCTGTATAGTTACAGTTTTGTAAGGTGTTGCTTCTAAAATTTATTCAAAACAGCATGCAGCACATTTGTGTAGCTCCCATTTTGCTTTTTCTCTTTTTTTCAAGACTAAAGGGTGCAACTATGCAATAATACTGACATAGCATGGTGATACTGAATGTCAACAATTAACAGTAGATGCACTTGACCTACTACCAGTGAGGCTGAAAGGATTTGGAAGGGAATTAAACTATTTTTCCTTCTTCAATCTCATAATAAGAGTCAAGAATGGCCTCTTCAGCATTCATAAGTCTATGGTTATCAAAGAAATAAAATTTCCTTATATCCTGATTAAAATTACAAATATAAATTGTTGATTTCAAATTATGCTGCCATTACATGGAAGCCACCATATTTCTTAGAAGGATTCAGTAGAATGTACCCCTTTATGGCTAATTAACATAATTAGGATTTGTTTGTAAACAAATACATGCATTTGGCCTGGGAAATCTAACCAGTCTGTTTGAAAAGAGTTAGAAAAAATTATTTAATTGATGTCTATTTGGGCTTTGAAAATTTAGTCGAGAAGTGCTACTCAAACTATACTGGCAGGATATTTTCTCTATAGGCCACAGACAGGTGCCATATTTATGCCATATTACTATCTGATTTGTGATCAAGTTCCACATATTTCTATTTGTTGTATTGTATCACAGAATATGAAAAGCATAATATCAATCAATGCAGAAAGATCTTATGCATTTTCATTTTAACATGACATGTTTTATATATTATGATAATGTGAAACTAGAAACCTGCCACATACCAGCAGTCAATGACTTGTTTACCAGCACTGGTGTGTATTTACCCAAATCCTCTGTACAAGCAGAATGCAATACAAGGTTTTGAATTCAGAGTTTCCCTTCTCCTAGACTGGTTGCCATACCAAGGTTAAAGAGCACTGTCTGCCCTACTATTTACCCATAGCTTGAGGGAGAATAGTTAGATTCATACCTTTTCCAAAGGTATTAGCGCTATATGAAATACAAACAGCCTTGTTAAGGATATGAACTCTGCTTGCTGAGTCCATTATAAAATAACCATTACAGCCCAAATGCCTCCAACACTGGTACACGTACCACCACTTTGGGTTGTGCTGGTCGAGAGGAGTGAAGAAAAGAAGCAGAAAAATAAGAGAGAAATCATTCTAGATCCAAGAGAAAAAAAATATTTAAGAAATGAAACAAAATTTTTCAAAGATGACTCAAACAACAAATATTTATAAATACTTGATTTTCTCTTAGTTTAGATAAAAAGTTTAAGTAAACATAGAAAAAAGTTATGCACAAATTTTAGTTTGTAAAGGAAAATTTGATTCAAGTCATTATTGTTTTTTTTTAGCGATACTCATTTCCAGAATCTGAAGAGAAATTAGAAAAAACCTTTTTATGTTCAAAGTGTTAAAATTTACAGACCAGTTTGATTGATGCAGGTTCCTCAAAGAACAACTTGTAATCATCCTTGTTAGTTATCAACCTGTAAATCTAGTTAAGAAAACTATTGTCCATCAACTAAATGTCCATCTTGTCAGTGGGGCCAAGAATATGCTAAATACACCCCCTTGCAGAGGAGTAAGACCCCTACAATTAGAGATGTCTTGGGTATGATATTGGATAGGAAATTGCATCCAATGGTGATGCTCCAGTTCTAGACCTCAGGGAAGCATGAGTCACCTCTTTGTTGCACTTACTCTCAGGTCGACTCTGACCTGGAGTGGTAGTATCCGTTATGGTTTCATCTATGAGTTCTGTTTAAAAATTATTATTATTAGATAAGAATACTTGAAACTATAAAAGTGTGAGCAAATTATTTGTTTTAAGTTTGTTTTGTTTATTTGGTTTAATAGCATATCAAACCTTAATGGTTATTTAATGCCAAATCCTATTTAAACATGGTTTTTATGTAAATAGTTTGTAGATAATATTTTTAAATGAGCCAGAGCTCAGTTAAATGGTTTCAAGCATTACTATTTAATAGTAATTCAATTTAATATTAATGTTTTGTTTGCACAGAGTTAAGTGGTTTCAAGTCAAGTAAATGATTAAACAATTCTATTTGACCCATAGATGGGACCTTAATTGGTACTATCACTCTGGGACAGAGAGGATTTAGGAGTAATTGTTCACAAATGATTATCAGTAGTTACCTAAAAACCATTCAGTTGCTTGCAAAAAAATGTTACCACTAAATAATCCAACAAGGGTTGACATGCTGTAAAAGCCAATCAACCAAACAACCAACTAAATGTATACAGTTCCCTAGAAATATTACTCTTACCACAATCATTTGGATATTAATTTCATTAAAGTTTTTTACAGACCACTTGACATACTGTAAATTACTTTGACTGATGGGTAAAGATTACTAGCTTTTTGTTGGTCTTTTTTAGAAATAAAACTGTTGTTTTGCAATAAACAAAAAATGAGATATAAAATGAATGAATAAACACACTTCTAGGCCATTGTGTTTAATTTTTTTCAAGATACAATTGTAAATTCAAAAAGCAAACAAAAGAACATTCTGAATGAAAGACTAAAAAGAAAAACTTGGGCATTAAATAAAGAGCCCATATTGTTTTTAAATTGCACATAAAAACTTTCATAATCAGAAATGGTTAATGAAAAAAAATTACAGAGCTAACTCAAGTCTTTATGAAGCTTTAAGAATTATTTTATTTGAGAGTTCCAATTACCCAAAACAGTAAACGCCTATTCTCAGTACTTCAGTATTTATATATGAATAATGAAATAAATTTAAGCTTTTATCTTATGTCAGGGAAATTAATAAATTAACTAAGTTGGTTGGTTGGTTGGGTTTTATGGCATATCAACCTTTGTAGGTTATTTAACGCCAAATCCATTTTTATGTAAATAAAGTAAAGTTAGCGACCATAGTCGAGGGTGACCTGAAGGCTCCCTTTTCGATAGCGACTACACCAAGGTGTAGGGGAGGGCGCTACTCCATTCCCTGGATTGCTCCACTTTACCCTTGAACCGTACCTTATAATGCTGAGTGTTAAGCAAGGTGGTATCAAGTTCCATTTTTAAAGTCTTTGGTATGACTCGACCTGGGATTGAACCCAGGTCTCCCGGGCCATTGTTCTATTTAAAACAATTCAGTTTAGCATAAGTACACAGTTTAATTGTCAAAAACATTTCTATTTCAAACTATTCAAACAGTTATATTTAACAATTCAGTTAAGTGTAAATACAGTTTTAATGTCGAAAAACAGTTCTATTTCAAATAATTCCGTTAAGCATAAGCACGCAGTTTAAATGTAAGTAGGGTTTAATTGTCAAAAACTTTTATTTCAAGCTATTCAGTTTACTCAAACAATTCATTTTAGCATAAGTATGCTGTTAGTTCTATTTAACCCATAGATAGGGCCCTATCAGGTGCTACCACTGCGGGCCTGAGTGGACCTGGGACCGATGGGATTGAAGGGGTACTCCGCATTCACAAAAGCTCCAGCATTGCTGGAACCTCACCATCAGATTGTTTAGTGTCATATCCAGGACACTCGTTGGAGTGGGGGGGTCTTACCCCTCTGCAGAGAAGCAGTTGTTGTTTTCTACAGCCCCAGCCAACTGGGCAATTAACTAAGTTTAGATAAATGTCAAAACAAGTGAACTATGAAGAGGAAAATATAAAACAAATATGAAAATTAAAAATAAAACAAATCATGAAATATGAAAATAAGAAATAAAACAAATAATGAAATATGAAAGTAAAACAAAAATATCCCACAATTCCTCTTCTGCTGGAAGTTTAATTATTGGCACCGAAAAAATGAGCTCAGTCTCTATTGGTGCCTTGTCTGCCCATTGGACACACATACATTTATAGACCTTTCAAAACTAACACTCCATACTATATAACTTTTATACTATTTCATGGATTAAATAAAAACATTCAAAAAGGAACCAATAATATATCATCATAAGTATTCTATATTTTTGGGATGGACACCAGTCCAAATCAATAAGCCATTGTCATATCAGCTTTTCTATCACTAAATATATACCAGAGGTGTGACATCTCTAGTTCAGAATGATCAAATGTCTGTCTGTCTGTCTCTCTCTCTCTCTCTCACACATACACACACACACACACACGTAGAAGGACTTCTTAAAAAGGACCCACATCTTTTGTGGAATCAACTAATGTCAATGGGTTACAGAGGCTGGAGAGAGTCAGACATGATGAGATAAGATCATCCAAGCAACTTCTCTATCTGAAGCAAAGTACAAATACTGAAGAGAAGAGACAACACTATTAAGCCAGTTCTACAGGCGGATGCAGATCTTCACCAGCAGCTGCAGAGGAAAAACTTGCCTCTACTGTCAGTGCTTTTCTTGCAATCAACAGGCCTGCCAAAAATACACAAAGTTCTCCAAAAATCTTTCTTCACAAAACCAAGTCACTATGATCAACATGTACATACCTTCTAAAGAAGCACAAATATATATTATAGCAATAATTGGAGGAAATTAAGAACTTTAAATTTTGCAATAAAATATTATATATAAACTAAAAGGAATTAGGATCTCACCTTCTCACTTTTATGATATAATTTCATGTCTTCTATAAAATAAAAAAACAATCATCAGATAAAAGTCTTATCTTATGACTGTGTTTTCTATTTCATAGAAGATATATGAAACTTTAAGAAGTTGAAATCCTAATTACTTTTGATTTTTATACTGCTCTGCTGGACAATATTTAAGCACTTTTGATTCCCCCAAACATTTTTCAATGATTGTTTATTTTTGTCAGTTTATATATATATATATATATATCTGTATGTATGTTTATATATAGTTAACCATGATTTTTTAATTCTTTATTTTATCAGATGCTTCCACATCAGTAATGTTATGATAGTCAGATAGAGAAAAACTGCTCAATTTTATTGGTTTAAGATGGTGAAGAAATGTATTTACAAACAAAGTATCAAGTAAAAATTTTTAAGAAAATGTCATATAATTAACTAAAAGTAATTCTTACTGTTACTTTGATGTCACATTCTTATCTGGCATTTCTATTTTGCTGAAAGGCCTAGGTGTATAACTGGTTAGCAGATGAGTGATGTTAGTAGTATTTGATTTGATTCATCATATCAAAGTTCTTGTGAGTGAGACATAGTGAAAGCATATATTACAGTATGAGTTTTTGTTCCACTATCAATCACATACAAAAACGTTTTCAAAAAACAAGTCATAGCCAGTTCATATGAAGAATAGTTCATTACAACATTCTCCACTTATATAACAGAAAAAGATCCTACCTTGAATATTGAATATTTCATAATCACAAGGAATTTCAAAATTGTTGAGTACTTACCTAGAAAAGAAAATAAAGAAAAAAAAAACAGTTATTAATCAACAGGTATAAAGAGTTTTCAGTCAACAAAATAATAGAGAGGGAACAACAAAAAAGTTCTTTAAAGCTGGTCAATAATCTCACTGCAAAAACATATCTAAAACTCATCAGAAATAATTTTGAATGAGGAATTTAAATCTGATTACAACCCCGTCAGCAGGTCTTAAAATATGCTGCCGTATCCTCTGCATAGGGGTAAAACCCCTCCCCTAAAATGGGGTGTCCTGGGTATGACACTGAACTGCATCTGATGGTGAGGCTTCATTTCTGGAAATCTGGGGAGTGGGGAGTACCTTTTATCATGATTATTTCAAAGTCTTCTCTGACCTGATATGGTAGGACCTGTTAGGGTCCCATGTATAGTTGGTTGGTTTCTTTGTTTAATGGCATATCAACTCTTTTTAGGTTATTTAATGCCAAAGCCATTCTCCTAGAAGAACAGTAGTGGTACTATTTAACCCATAGCTGAGAGGATAAGGGGGTTCATACCTTTCCCAAGGGTATTTGCCCAAAAGTGAATGTAATAGCGCGACTGGAGTACGAACTCGCGTACTACGATTCCGCAGTCCATCGCTTTAACCATTATGCCACGAGGACACCCCATGTATGGGTTAAATAGATTAGTTTAAAGTGCATTTGTTTTCTTTGGTTATTTAAGTGGTAATTGTGGATGATATTAGATTCAGGGGGACAAAAAGAATTCAGGCAGGTTAGCACAAAAGTAATAAAGTTCTGTTGCAATGCCACACAAAAAAAATTGGAGTACAGTGATAAAAAATAGAATTATCCATATGTAATTGCCTGAACTTCTTAGATAAAGCATTTCTATTATTATTAATTTCAGGCTAGTTTATCTTTAATTTTATTTCTGTTGCCCAGATTATTTTTACATTGTATGCTATTAAGTTTGCCTACTCAAATTGTTATTATAGTTTTAAAAGTTAATTTGCTGTACAAGTCTCCATCCGACCCATAAAAAAATGTTTGCACAGGATAGTGGATTTTATTTTTTGAAGTGAGAAGAAAAATAATATATCACGATATAAATTATATTATTTACAGTGTTATCTTTGGTTTTGCGTTTCATAGTCAATCTCCCTACTCATACATTTATAAGTTTTAGTTAATAATGGACCTGAAATGCAAGGGAAGTGATGCTGGTTATTCATATATGTCAAAGAAAAGCCATAAAGTACCTCCTTTAAGTAAAGAAAGTGAAGGTATTCAATCTAATAATAAAAAAAGAAACTGTGCATTGATATTACTATGATCTATGCTAAGAACAAATCTATCCATATCATATTAATAACTTTTGTTACAATTATTCTATTATGAGTTCTTGTCGCTAATTTCTTTTTCATCTTAATCTATACATTAAACTTTATCATAAGAAACAATTATATATAGGTTCCAGGTTTTTAGCTATCTGATAGAAGTCTCGAAATAAGAGGTTTGGACTACAATAATAATATTAGTCTGACACCTAGACAAAGACATTTTTTTAAGTTTATTTTTCCAAAACTTTTAGATAGGATTACTCTTTTTAAGAATTATTGTAATGTTCATTATGCACTAGAAAAATTCAACAGAAATGGGAGGAAAAATGATAACTTGAAATTTTGATAGTGTCATTGGCACAATTATCTATGGTTTAGCATTCCACTGTCAACCCAAGAAATAACTCATACATTTTCCTTAATGATCATCCCTGAGTAAAAATGTTGTAAAGCTGGAAATCTAAATATACAAAAAGTATCTGTACAACACCCCATTAAAGTGAAAAGGTGAAAGTAAAGTAAGTTGGCGACCATAGTCGAGGGTGACCCGAAAGCTCCTTTTTTAATAGCTACTACCCTGTGGTATAGGGAAGGTGCTTCTCCTTTCCCTGGATTGCTCCACTTTACCCTTGAAACATACCTTATAAAGCTGAGTGTTAAACAAGGAGGTATCAAGTACCACTTTTTGAGTCTTTGGTATAACTCAACCTGAGATTGAACCCCGGTCTCCCGGTCCATTGGCAAACACTCTACCACTAAGCCAATGAGCCGGTGAACTTAATAAAAGAAAGAAAAAAAAGATCAAATGTTGATGTTGCTAAGATCTACATTAAAAATGAATTTTCAGCTAAGATGTGAGCCTATATCAATGCCACATATTCTGATAAAAAGCAACAATAATAGAAAGTGCTTGTGACACAACAGTTTTCATCATGGGAAATGGACTCGGTAATGCAAGTTCAAATCCTGGACTAGGCTGTTTGCATTTTACTTTAAAAAAATGCCTTAGAAAAGGCATGAAATCCTCTCTTACTCCCAAGCTTAAGAGTAAATAGTAGGGAAGACTGGGTTCATTAGCCTTGGTGTGGCAATCAGTCTAGAAGACAGAAAACTCTGAATTCACACCAGCTGTACTGCACTTAAAACTAGTGAAGTGGGAAATCTAAATATACAAAACAGAATCTGTACAGCACTTCATTCAAGTGAAAAGATGAAACTTTTCAATTTAATAAAGAAAGAAAAAACAATCAAATGCTGAGGTTGGAAAAAACAAATATGTCACATAACTTTTGTTGCAGAGTATTTTCACAACTTCATTTTATTAGTTGCTACTAACAATATTCATAGAAATTTCACTTTTTTAATAAGTTTTTAAAGTAAGTTTTAAAGCTTTTTAAAGTAAATAGCATCAATGGAGGCACTGGTGGTGTAGTGGTTATCATAGTAGAAAGTGGACTTGGCAACTTGAATTTAAGTCCTGAACAAGACTATTTGGATTTTCCATAGTGCTTATACCCCTGGAAAAGGTATGGATCCAACAACTCTCCCTTAAGCTATGGATAAATAGTAAGGCAGACTGGGCTCTTCAATCTTGGTAGCTAGTTTAGGAGAAGGAATTTGAATTTAAACTATTTGTAGACTTAGAGAGGGATGGGTTCTGCCAAGCTATTCATACCTAAGACATACTACGTGAAAAGTAGCCTCTCAACCAAACCAGGTTATGTAGACAGGGATAAGAAAATATGTAGCACTAATAAGAAAATAAAGCAAGATTTGAACTAACACTTCAAAACTTAAGGAAATTGTTTAACATAGACAACACTATTTGTTAATTAGGAAGAAAAATTCAAATTTAGTCTCATAACTTAATTATACTGGAATAATGTAGCTATGCGAGTAAAACTTCCAAGGATTCAAATCTTGTTGGAGGCAGGTCTGAGTGTTATCATTTTTTTAATTCATGCTGCTTACTTAATGGTGGTAGAACGTAAAAATAGCCTGAATACTTGGATTAAAAAAAAAACTTAAAAAATAAGATGAAAGATAAACTAGTCTAAAATTGATAATGGTAGGTGGCTTTTATCAGGTGATGGCAGTGAGGACAATGTATGATCGTAGGATCACATTCACTGGAGTTCTTCAAGAAGTCAATTTGTGGAAGTTAAACAGATATTGTGTATCTGATGTGTGAGTTAGCCTAGGAAGAAGGAGCTGAAGACTTGGAGTCGTAAATCCGCTTCCCTTTGTGCCTCATTGATGAGAAGAATAAAAACCCAGGTGTAAATGCTAATTATTAATCAACTTTGTGCTTTATTTATTTATTAGTTTTTTGATTAGCTCAGGTGGGAATTTTGTTGAAACCTGATTTTGTTCTTTGATTTTTGTTTTTGTTTTTTTTTTGTACACAAGTTTTTGGCCAAAATGAAAATGAAAATATCCTTGAGAGATAAGGTGTGGGAGAAGAAAAATGAGTTGAGTAAAATTTTACTACACACTAAGACAAATCTAAGTACTCCACATAGTCATGGTCATTATTTGCATATTACATCATCATATCGTGCTGGTAGCACGGATATCCCTGACCCTCTAGGAAAAAATTCTTGTGCATAATAAGAACTGACATTTTGAATTTGTCATAGCTAAATCTAACCTGAATTGAGCATTTATTCAAATTTTTATCAGTTTGTACTGACTAAAAATAAGAATTTATATAACTTACATTATGACTTAAAACATAAAATTTACACAGTATTTAAAGTGAACACAGAGACATATTCGCACAATAAAGGCAAGTGAAAATAAGTTCACCTTAAAAGAAACAAAATATTCCAGTGGATATTTCTCTGTAAAAATACATTAGTTTGGACTATAGATATAACTTACTTTTGGTCATCCCATCCAGAATATAGTGAGGTATGTGGCCAGAAAAAAATTCACTATATATTTCTTGTGTATAATATACATCCCAAATATCTAAGCTAAAAAATCTGGAAAAATTGTGTATCTTATAGACAAATAATCTTGGTTTTTATACTTGTTTAGGTTCTACTGCTTTTTTCCTTTCTGCTTTTTTTTTCCTCAAAAAAAAAAAAAAAGAAAAAGTTCTTTACCTTGTATTACTGTACACAAAATAAATTTTGAAATGATACACCTTTGGGTGAGTCTCCATGGTATAGTGGCTAAAGTGCTGAACTGCAACACTGTGGTATGCAAGTTCAAACTCTAGTCATATTATTACATTCACTTTTGCACTGATACCCTTGAAAAAGGTATAAACTCCCTGATTCCCCCAACTTTGGGTTCAATAATACCACTGCTGTTCTTTTACATGGATAGTTTTGGTATTAAATAACCCATGAAGGTTGATATGCCATTAAACAAAGAAACTGAGACCGATACACTTTCATTATCAATAGTATTTGATGGTATATGAAATCCACTTTTTTCTTGAAAAATATCAGAATTTCATAAATTTGTAATAAATACACAAAAAGAAACATGCTATAAACTGAGCTATGAATGAAATTCCAGTAACATTTAATATATATACTATGTATCAATTTTTTTCTAAATATTCCATGTTAAATGAGTTAAATGTTAAATGAAGGGGCTTATATGTTACTAAAAAAGGTAAGTACATATTTAGCCAACCTCTCTAACATAGGCCATATGTGACACAAGGTCAATTTTTAAGTGGCGTACAGCTCATTTGAATTCAGAGTTTTCCTTCTCCAAGGTTGGTTACCTAACTAAGACTAAAGAACCCAATCTGTCCTACTATTTATCCATAGCTGGAAGGGAATAACATGGATTCAAGCCTTTCCCAAGATCATTTGCCAGAAGTGATACATAAACAGTCTCATCCAGAATTTAATTTCAGGTCACTGATTCTGTTTATTCTGCAATAATAAGCATTACAGTAAGTGTGCAAGGTAAGTACAAACATAAACTATTTGGACTTTTATTCACTTATAACAAATTCAGAGTTTTTTTTTTTTCTTCTTTGAAATCAGTTGCCTTACCAAGGCTATAGAACCCAGTCTTAATTTTTGCAGAAATATTTTAATTGTATGTATTTGCCCAGCCTGTGCTACTCAAGGCTCATTTTTAGAGGAATATAGGTGTTTTGAATTCAAGGTTTTCCTTCTCCTAGACAGGTTGCCTGACCAAAGTTAAAGAACTCAATCTTCCTTCTAATTTACTCATAGTTGATCAAGAGAAGAGATGGCTTTCCCAAGGACATTAGTACAAAAATGAAATGCCAACTGCCTTGTCCAGGATTTGAACTTGGCTCCTTGAGTCGATTTACTAATTTAATAACCATGATGTCACCTGTCTCCGACTTCTTTGACATAATCAGAAATAATTTATCTAGTGAAATCCATGGGAGATAATTTGGGGAAAAATAATTTAAAGCTTAAAATCAACCCTGTGCTTAATAAATAAATTATCTAAATTAGTTCATAATTGAAATTACTCAGATGAAATAGTTATCTTGGAAGCTCTTTAACCAACACAAGAATGGCTCGTGAGTTTATATCTTTTGATCAGGTAATTTTTATCAACAAATGATTAAAAGAAAGAAAATGAGTTAAATTATAGTTTAAGAGAATTGCAAGCAAACAATTTCTAAAATTTCTCAATAAATCAAATAAAATATTCAAGTTACTCATAAACAAAAATCAACTGCTTGAGTTGATTGGAAAACAACCAATTTATTTCTTGTATTTTTACTTTTTTTATTTTTTTTTAATATTTAATTCATATGACATGGAAGACATTGTTAACATATGTGTATGTAAACATTGAACACCATCTATAATATAAACAGAATAACACATGAACACATGTGTTTAAATGTCATACTGTCATCACCTCAGATAAATAAAGCAAATAAAGGGAAGAAAAAGAACATATTACACATCAAATAGAAAATAATAGTAAATATAATAAGAAACCAAAAAAATGGAAGAGAATCATGTTTCAAAAAAAAGATATGTATGTAGACAGAAATTAAATATGTTGGTTGGTTGGTTGTGTTTTATGGCATATCAACCCTTCTAGGTTATTTAATGCCAAATCTTATTTATACACACACACACACACATATATATACATACATATATATATGATGTGTAAATTAATAGTTTGTTGGTAATTCTATTTATAAATGAGCCAGAGCTCATTTGTTTGCACACAGTTAAATGGTTTCAATTATTTCTATTTCATACTAATAATTCAATTTAACATGTCATTTGTTTTCACATCGTTAAATGGTTTCAAATATGATAAATGATTGAATATTTCTATTTGACCCAAACAGAAGATCCTAACTGGTACTATGGCTCGGGGTCAGAGTGGACCAGGGAGTAATAGCAATGAAGAGGTATTCTAAAATTCCCAGACCTCTAGAACTGCAGCTTCACAATCAAATGTAGTTTAGAGAACACTTTTGTTAGTACTACTAAATCAAATAATAAAGGTAGAAAAACATTTTTTAATGTACTTTTCCCCCTTCAATTTGATTGTTTACAAAAGCAATTATTTTTATAAAAAAAAAGAAATTTTCACAGGTACTAACATATATGAATATAAATGTTCAACAGAATTAGAAATGATTATAATAAAGAAGAAGAAAAGAGATGACAGTTTACAAATAGAAATTTGAGCTCTGACAAGTTAATTGTTTTTAGCATTAATTTTTGACATATCAATTATTTTTGCCTCTTCATTTCAAGCAGGGATTGAAAATTAAATCTTATGTTTAACTCTTATTTAAGCTAAGATAACTTTCAAAAATTTCAAAAAAACAAACAAACAAACAAATAATAAAAACAATCCAAGACAAAAAAAGTCAAATTTGTTTTTTTACCAGCAAAATGTTTGGATTGTTAAATAAATTTAATTTAGATGTTATTTTTTATGAGTTTTCACATTATCACAAAATAAACAACTCTGTATATTTTTATGGTCATATTTTATATATAAAAATGAATCTTAAAAATTTAGTTTGATGAGTCTAATTCAAATAGAGAAGTCATAGAATAGGTGTCTTTATTAGAAATCATTTCTGATATTACGTACTGAACAGGCTTAACTTAGATTAATTCTCAAATAACTGGGTGATTGGCAGGTGTCATAGAATATAATAAGAAATTTGATAACTGAATTTAAGTTATTTAATGACAGGATTGAAAATGAATCCCAATAATTGAGATAAAAAGAAGAGTCAGGAGAGAACTAAGAGAATATATAAAGATATGAGGTGAAAGTTCCACCCTCTTCATTTTGCACAAGATAAATACAACAGCCATATAATCATGCTCTATTGACAAGACAACTCAAGGTCCAAAGCCACAGAAATAATGTCTTTATATATCTTCTATGAACCATGATAATGTTCTCCTGATTTTTCCAATGAATGATGATGATGAAAAGCAAAATACAGAAGAAACCTTTATGACAAGAGACGCAATTATAATAACACGCTAGTGGCATAATGTTTATTATCATAGGAAATGGCCATGGCAACTTGAGTTCAAATCCTGAACAAGGCTGTTTGCATTTTCAAATTGCACTAATAGCCCTGGGAAAGATATGGATCCAACAATTCTCTATCAAGCTATAGGTATATATTAGGGCAGACTGGCTCTTTAACCTCGGTGTGTCAACTGGTCTTGGAGAAGGAAAACTCTGAATTCAAATCTGTTAAATTCCAGTTAAAAATTGACCTTTGAGTCACATTCTGCTCATGGTGTAGAGGTTGGGTAAATACATGTATTGCCTCTTAGAAAATTGATATTACAACTAAATATTTAGTATTTATTTGTTTAGAATGTTTTTAATTCTGGATGAAATAAAGCCTCACCATCAGATGGCTTAGTGTCATATCCAGAATACTTGTTGGAGGTGGTGGGTGCTCTTACTCCTCTACAGAGATGCAGTCACACATATTCTACAGTCCCAGCTGACTGGGCTTTTAGTTGGTTAGTCATGAATATTAAAAATTGTTTAGTAATATTTTCTTTCAGTCTCTTCCTGATAGAGTTAAAAAATTTAGTAGCTTAGCAATAAATGATAAAATTCATATATACTAATAGTATTCCCTATGCTGAAGTTTGTTGCTTTGTTATTTATTTTACTGTTTCTTTTAATAGCTCTGTTTTCTTGGGGGAGTTGAATGAAAAGAGTACCTTTTAAGGAAAGGTCATGCTTCCATTAAAGTGCTTAAATCTTGTATGTATTAACCCAATCACTCTGCTATGAGGAGGATAAGATACCAGGTCAAATTTAATGAGAGTACAGCTGGTTTGAATTCAGAATTTTTATTCTCCTATAGTAGTTACTATATCAAGGTTAAAAAGCAGAGTCTGCCCAACAATTTTACCTAGTAACTTACAGGGTGACAGAAGAAATGGATTCATGCCTTTCCTAAGGGTATTAGAATGAAGTGAAATGCAAATAACATTTTCTTAGATTTGAATTTGGATTGCAAAATTCATTTTTAATGTTGATGCCTATTCTGCCACACATAAACACTTAAATGTCATATTTTATCTTTATATTAAATAAACTGCACTGCAGCAACAATGGATGAAGTGTGTGGACCACAAGAGGTGGCCTATGTTGAAAAATAAACCTCATTTGGTCACATTCCATGAGAATATCTTGGTCAGCCAATTAATGTTTTTAGGTGAGCCTTGTATAAGGTATTGCTAGTTGTCTTTCAGGAAGATCTACTCCCTGGTTTCGTATCAGAATTATCGGGCTTCATGTTGCTAACCAAGGCAAGAGATCTCAGTTTGACTGTGCTATTTTAGCTATAATAAACTGGAGGAATAAAATGAAACAAAAGGTACACCATAAAAGTGAAAAAAAAACCAGAATAAGTTGTCAAGATGGTATTAGATGGTCTGGTATAGTTAGACAGAACATTTAACTGGTCAGTTAAGTCTGTTTGTGAGCCAAGCTCTCAGACTACAAAACATATACAAGATCTTGAGCAAAGCTGGGAGACACATATCTCTTGGGCTATCTATGCAAGACATTTGATAGAATTGGGCTTACGTCCATTTATACTAATTGCCATAGGGAAGACAACGTTATAAAGGAAAAGACCTTGATACATTAAAGAGAAAGGAAAGGAAAGTTGGATGCTAAAAATTGGTAGTAGATGAAACAAGTTAGAGAGATAAAAAAGAAAGAAGGAAATAAAATGATGACTTGAACAAATGAAAAAAAGAAGGAGGGAAAACAGTATAGAGAAAGAATAAAGGAAAATTCACATAAAAAAAAGAAATACAATGAAAGATAAAGGAAAATTGGAGGCAAAAATATAAATTCACAGAAATAAAGAAATGGAGTAAAATTCACAGAAATAAAGAAATGGAGTAAAATTTGAATTTAAATGATGGAAGAATGTAAAAATAAAGAATAAAAATAAAGAAATGATTAAAAAAGGAATACAGTAGAATATTGTGAAAACTAAAGAGAAGAAAAAAATTAAAAGGATGATGGAGATGGAAATAAAAAAAGAAGAAAAAATATATGAGGGATGCTGAAAAGTTCTCAGGCTAACAAAGAATAGAATGACCTTTTTCTTTAAAGATGAATTTCTGAGGAAATAAAAAGAACCTTGGAAAAAGATGAGCTAATTGTGTTCACCTGCAGGATTAATATGTGGAATATCATATACATTTCATGTCCCAATATTCCTTTCTTGGTTGGGCCAAGAACTTTTCAGTCTCTCCTCATATTCAGCAGGAAGAGGAGAAAAAGGAGTAAACAAATGTTGGTAAAAAGATGACAAAAAGAAGATTTATTCTCTAATCCTGTTTCTACTTTTTTTTCACTTTATTTTTTCTTCTTTTTCAATGTTCAGAAAAGATGAAAAGGATGTCAAAGTTATATACATGTCTCTTTTTTCTTCATCTTTCCCCCAAATAATCACTTGTTCATATATTTCCTTTTCTTTTGTATATACGTGTTGCTTTCAATAAGTTTCCTGACTTTTTTGGTACAGGAATTTAAAATTGTTGTAGACTCTTGAAAATTCAGTATCTTATTGCTATACATCTTATGAAATGACTGACCAATTTTTATGATTTCAGGTTTAAATGAACAGCTTCAGCAGCAATTGGAATACACCCTAGTAAAGCCTGATTGTCACAGCTGGTGAATTTCAAAAATGCAATCTGGACATGAGGACAGAATGATATGCAATAAAATTGTGTTTTAAACTTGGAAAAAATGCCACAGAAACATATGGAATGATTCAGACTGCTTTTCAACCATTTTGCATGAATCGAACATCAGTTTTTGAGTGGCATAAGAGATTCAAGGAAGGCAGGGAGTCTGTGAGGGATGATGAGAGGTGTGGAAGGAGTAAGGAAGTCAATACACCAGGGTTGATTGGCCAAACAGTTAGGGTTAGGGTTACTATGTTGAGGTTTTAAGGGAGTTCAGGAAGAGATTCCTAGGGAAGAGGCCAGCACTCTTCAAATCGGGTCAGTGGCATTTTCAGCAGGACAATGCACCAGTCCACAACTCCATCCTTGTCACAGACTATTTGACCAAGACGGGCATCAAGACAGCTTGTCACCCTCCCTATAGTCCAGACGTTGCTCCCTGTGACTTTTGGTTATTCCCCAAGCTCAGAGGCTATCGTTATGAGACAATTGAGGAGATGAAAGAGGCAGTAACGAAGGTCATTGACATTCTCACACAAGAGGACTTCCGTGGGGCCTTCCAGAAGTTGTTGGAACGCTACAAGTGCATTGCAGCCAGAGGAGATTACTTCAAAGGGGACTAGAGTTTCATGTGTGTACTATCAATAATGTGCCCATAGGAAAAAAGTCTGGAAAATTATTTGATGATCCTTGTATATATATATAAGATGAAAGACATGAGTAAGTGGTTGGTTAGAAGAGGGATGAAAAAAGAAAGAAAAAAGGGACAAAGACAGAAAGAGAAAAAGAAGAATGGCTGAATTTCTGCCCCACCCATTTAAAAAACTGAGAAAAGAAAAAAACGGATGAAAAAATATTTAAATACGTAAATCTAAAGGAACAAAGAAAAGTCTATCAAAAACTTTCAAAAAAGATGAAAAACCGAGTCGCAAACATGAATTTAGAAAATCTCAGGAGTGTATCCCCCATCAAAAAACATAACAAATAAAAAATAAAGAGTAGGGGTCAGAATGTTGATCTGTCTTTAATCGATGATGACAGAAACCAATAGATGAATAATGCCAAGACAGTAAATCCAAGATTATTATTAGCCAATACACAATAATTCAAATAACTGGTCAGTCAGCAGTTAAACTTTGCATTTGCAAACAGATCTGGAATAACCTTGGTTGTAGATTTTAACACAGGTATTCACACAAGAGTCTATGAGTTAGTATTTGAAAACTGCTTTCTTAATTTTCCAAGATGAAGGCAAAAAAAAAAAATAGCTGCAACCAATGGTACATAACTAGATTTGAAAGAATCCATGCTGTATAACTGCATCACTTGGACTTTTATGAAACACCTGGAGAAAAAGCAAGGTGAGAACTACACCAAGATCTACTGTTTTGAACAAATCCTTGAAGCATCACTCTACAAAAAAGCAGCTGTACGGCCACTTACCTCCCATCTCACAAAATTCAAGTAAGACAAACCAGACATGCTTAGCACTGCTGGAGAAGTAAGAATGAATTCATAAGTGACACTTGCTTATTGACTCCTACACACTGATACACCATTTTTGGGCAACCAGTTAAAACTTACTTACATCAGCTTTGCCTGGACTCTGGGTGCCGTCTCGTGGACTTCACAAGAGCATGCTCTGATAATGATGATGATGACTTTGAGAAGGATTAAAAAATGAACCACAGATCAAACAAGCCTCAGAAAATCAGAAATAAACACACTGAAACAATTTATGATTTCTAAGTGTTGAATACAAACTGTGTAAGAAAATGAGCTGGTCAAAAAAAGGAAGAAAAACAAATCAATGAACTTATTGTCCACTTAAGTAATCATGTTATAGCAAAGAAAACACTGTCAATTCAATCAATTTTTGTTAAATTGATACTGACAAAGAAAATCTCTGAGAAAGAAACTAAAAGTGTATTTAGCACCTTATCAGTGGGGCTTGAAAGATGCTGATTGTATCCTCTGCAGAAAGATAAGAGTCCCTCCAAAAAAAGGGGTGTCCTGGGTAAGGAACTAAACTACAACTGATATTGAGAGTCCAGTTATGGAGATGTGAGGAGTGTAGAGTACTCCTTTACTGCCATTTTTCAGGGTTCTTTCTGACCCACTGTGGTAGTATCTGTTAAAGTTCAACATATGAGCCAAATAGATCTGTTTAAAAAAACTATACATATTGATTGGACTGCATGCAAAAAAAATCTGTTAACAAAACTTACAAAAACTGTAAATCTGATTGTACAACAAAAGCAATTCTCTAATCTTTAGGCATAAATGACCCAAGATGAACCAACACATTATTAAAATCGATCATAAAAGGTCTACTTATTCATATGAATTGAAGTTACAGAATTAAGCTGTTGTAGTACAAAACACCTGTTTGATTATAGCACATATATTCCATTTTGTGTGCATTGACATGGAGGCCAATGCCTGCGGCTGCTCGTTCCAAACTATACAGTAGTATTTTGGCTTGGTTGGGTGTATTTGCCAGTATAGCTATGTCATTGGTGTAGTCGGCATTGGTAATTGTTTTTGCAGGATATCTTCTGCTTCTTTTCTTTGTCAGCTCGAAGCTGTTTTCTCTGATTTTATCAATCAATGGAGAAGAAGCTAGACGGCAATTACATAAGAATGCTGCGAGCAATCTTGAACAAGTCCTGGCGGCAACACCCCACAAGACACCAACTATACAGTCATCTGCCTCCTATCACGAAAACTATCCAAGTTAGACAAACCAGACATGTAGGACACTGCTGGAGAAGCAAGGACAAGCTCATAAGTGATGTACTCCTATGGACCCCTACATATGGTCGGGCAAAAGCAGGATGATCAGCACAAACATACATTCAGCAGCTATGTGAGGATACGGGATGTAGCCCTGAAGATCTGCCAGAGGCGATGAATGATAGGGAAAAGTGGCGAGAGAGGGTCCGGTATATCCGTGCTAGTGGCAGGACATGATGATGAGGATGTGTACAAAACAAATAAAGTGAAATTACAGAAACAAAAAAACCCAGTTAACAAAATATTTTTCTCTGGATTTCTGTAAATTTATGCCCTGTTTCAGCTAAACTGTGTATTCTACTGTAGCGATATAATAAATAATTGTCTCCCTTTGAAAATGGGATTGTAAAGGATGTGTTACAGTTGCACAAGCAATAAAGAACTTGGTAAACCTCAAATACACTTCTATGATTTTCCTAACATGGTACAAAAGATGTTGCCATGAACCTGATATCAATGTATGTGTGTTGCATGTATATGCACAGGATTACAATTAATTGTGGCTAGGGAATACAATAAAGACAGAAAATTCTTTGTGGTTAGAAACAATTCTTATACCACTAACAAAACATTTGTTTGTATTGAAAAAGTTTTTCTTTTATTTTCTTGTAATGGGTAAATTGCTAGTCTTTTTTCTCTCGGGTCATTTATGATGTGTCTCTGAAACAATTATCGCTATCCTGTTTGTGCAACCAAAGCCAGCTGGTCAAAAAATGTCAAAGAAATCTATAGATGCTTCAGTAAGAAAAGGAAATCTACTTCACCACTTAGACAATGGGATAAACATTTCTTTGCTGAGGTGATCAGACTAAGATAGACTGAGAGAGATAGACATGAAGAGGCTGATATAAAGACAAAAGTTTATAGATAGGAACAGACTGATAGATATGAAAAAAAGTTTATAGATGGAAACAGATTGGTAAGTATGAAAGAAGTTTATAGACAGAAACAGATCAGGATCTGTAAGAAAAGACAGATAGATATGAAAAAAAGTTTATAGATGGGAACAGATTGGTAAGTATGAAAGAAGTTTATAGACAGGAACAGATCAGGATCTATAAGAACAGACTGATAGATATGAAAAAAAGTTTATAGAGAGAAACAGACTGAGATATTATGAAGTTCATAGATAGAAATAGATTGAAACATATAAGTTCATAGAAACAAACTGAGATATGAACAAGTTTTTTGATAGAAATAGATCAAAATAGAGAAAACTTTGATAGATATGAACAAGAACTTGTGGTGAATGATAATGCTCATCTCTATTAGGTTTCCATGGCAACAATTTAACTGAAAAATATAGTGGAAATGGTTGAATTTAGTATCAAAGTTGTCAGAAACTTCTCAGAAAATTTCCCTGATTGCTACAGCATGACATTAGAAATTTAATTCAAGTTTTATATGGTAGTGAAAAGATCAAGAGAAATCGTTGCAATGAAAAATCTGAATTTGTTTTAATGGTTAATTTTTTTATTAAAAAGGAATTATCATTTTTCAAATATTGTTTGTTCTGTTCATTGAATGGTAACAGTGTTAGCACAGACAATGGCTAGTGAGATTCAATGCATCATCGAGTCCAGTTCCCCCGATGCTCCCTCAAGTGAGAAGCCTTTCCACCTAGATTATATTATACTTTCAAATCAATGGCCTAGCATCAACTTAAAACAATAGGGAAAAATCATACTTTTTGAATTTGTAGAAAACATTTACAGTTATACAAAAATGTTTAAAAATTCTAAGTCCTTTCTCTATCCTGGAAAGATTTAAACAAGCCATTTTTACTTTTAATGATAAACCTCTAAGATTAATAAACCATTTCACATACCTCAGTAGCTATATCTCATCTACTGAAAGTAATGTCAATATATACATAGCAAAAGGATGGACTACTATTGACAGGTTATCAATTATATGGAAATCTGATCTCTGATAAAATAGAATGGGAATTCTTTCAAGTTCTAGCCATGTAGCCAAACTAGTTAAAAAGGTAGCTGGGAACTATACAAGGATACTATGTGCTCTTTTGAACCAATCCTGAAAGTAGCACTCCACAAAAAAGCAGTTATACAGCCACTTACATCTCATCTCACAAAACATCCCAGAAGGATGAACAAGACATTGCTGGAGAAGCAAAGACAAACTCATAAGTGAAATGGATGCTGTCTAATGGACCGGCTAAGAGCGATAGCTGATCAGGAGGGATGGTGACAGAGAATCAAGGGAATCCATTCTATCTGATCGGCTTGATGATGATGAAAATTGCACTTGAAACATTAAAAATCTAATTTTTTCTTTTTTGTGATTCTCAGTTTAAATGATGATTTTTGAAAAAGCAACACTCATTAGTTCAAATAACGAAATAAGCCTGTATTAAAAATGGTATAGAAATGATACTGCAAAAACACCAAATGTTTGAGAATTTGGGCTTTGGTTAAAAATCTCAGTGCCAGCATTAAATGACCCTTTGTGGTTGATATGCCATAAAACAAAACAAAAAAAAAAAGAAAAAACTAAAGATCTCAGGGAAATTACTCTGTATGTCTTTGCAACTTAAGAGAACACCCAGAAATTGATATATTTTAGCACCATCCTTTATGAGACATTTACAAAAATTGTTATCTCTCTCTCTATATATATATATATACATATATATTTGGCCAATGAATTATGAATGGGATAAAACTTTTCATTCAGATGTTTGTTTAAAAAATGTTGTTATCATTTGAGATTTACAGGGTGTTTCAGAAAAATTGATATAATTTCATAATCTTACAACTTGACCAATTCTAGTTCAAATGATCTCAAATTTTAACAGCATATGTGGAAACAACTCAAAATTCTATGTTTAAACACTGGTGAATGACATTTCTACTTCGGAAAAGAAAAATACCATTAAACATAGAACTTTGAGTTGTTTATTAAAATTTGAGATCATTTAAACAAGAATTGGTCAAGTTATTTGACTACAAAATGATAGATTTTTCTTAAACACCCAGTATGAAGGAATAGGTAAGTCATTTGTTTTAATGTTTCACGTTTTTCTTTTTAGCTATAGGAATGCCATTTACGGGAAAAGAAAAGGCATTTAAAAATTAAACATTGAACTTTGAGTTGTTTCAACACAAGCTGTTAAAATTTGAGATCATTTGAATGAGAATTGGTCAAGTTATTAGATTACAAAATTATACTAATTTTTCTGAAACACCTTGCACACTAAAATTTTCTATCAATCTTAAATTGTACATACAGTATTTATGGAAGGCATCCATGCTTATTTGTAAAGAAAAGTTACAAATTTTTCCCTTGAATAATTCTGGTAGTAACTGAGTTAGGAAGATAGGAAAATAGAATATAATAGTCAATCTGCAAATGAATTTATAATCTTGAAAGAGAAAAAAGTTTCAAGAATTTCAATGAAGACAATATTCCATGTGAAAACATCATCATCATCATGTCGTGCCACCAGCACGGATATCCCTGACCCTCTCTCGCCACTTCTCCCTATCATTCATCTCTTCTGGCAGGTCTTCAGGGCTACATCCCATATCCTCACATAGCTGCTGTATGTATGTTTGAGCTGGTTGTCCTGCTTTTGCTTGGCCATATGCGGGGGTCCATAGGAGTACATCACTGATGAGTTCGTCCTTGCTTCTCCAGCAGTGTCCTGCATGTCTGGTTCGTCTATTCCTTTTAAACACAGTTCAAACATTGCTAAATAATCTACAATGTTTTGGCAGTGAAAAAAGCAACATAAAATTGTTAACGTCTGAAATAAGGGTGGAATATTCCAACCATTTCAACCTTTTTCATATTTGTCCTTTCCCCTTTATTGTAGAGGTGGTGTCCTCATGGTGTAATGGTTAAAGCGATGGACTGCGGAATCGGAGTATGCGAGTTCGTACTCCAGTGGCGCTATTACGTTCACTTTCGGGCAAATACCCTTGGGAAAGGTATGAACCCCCTTATCCTCCCAGCTATGGGTTAAATAGTACAACTACTGTTCTTCAAGGAGAATGACTTTGGCATTAAATAACCTACAAAGGTTGATATGCCATTAAACAGAGAAACCAAACCAAACCAAACCTTTATTGTAATTTGACTGTAATGTTTCTGCTTGTCTATTCAACAGCCTTCTTCAGGTGTATAAACCATAAGGAAATAGTTGGTTGGTTTTACAGAGTGTCAATCTTTGTTGGGTTATTTTATGCTCTAGTCAGTTTAACAATTATTGGCTCCAATTATAAACAGCATAAAAATCCATCTTCCCGATCATATTTCACAGTATGGATTTCCCTGACTCTCTCACCATCCATCTCAATCATCCATCACTACTGGCTAGTCTTCTATGTATCTGAACAGAACTGATATAAGTCTTTGCAAGTTGAAAAACATTGGCTTGCCCATGTGTAGGGGTCCATAAATGAACATCACTTATGTGTTTGTCTTTGCTTCTCCAGCAGTGCTCCAAATGGTTTGTGAGATAGGAGGCAGGTAGCCTTACAGAGCTGATGAATGTCTTTGTTAATTGACCAACATTGGTTTGTCTATGTGCAGGAGTCCATAAATGTACATTGCTTATGAGTTTGTCTTTGCTTCTCCAGCAGTGCTCCAAATAGTTAGTAAGATAGGAGGCAGGTGGCTGTACAGTTACTGTTAGGGGAGATGTCACTTTTAGGATTTGTTGAAGACAGTACATAGCATTCTTGTGTAGTTCCCATCTCATTTTTTCTCTATATGTTTTGTTAGCATTCATGTGGTGCATCCATACAGTAGTATGGACTGAGAACCCACTGAGTGTGAAATTTCTAACAGTTAAGTGATATATGTGAGATTTTGACTTAATCCCAGGTCGAGTCATACCAAAGACTCAAAAAATGGTACTTGATACCTCCTTGCTTAACACTCAGCATTATAAGGTACGTATCAAGGATAAAGTGGAGCAATCCTGGGAAAGGAGTAGCACCCTCCCCTACACCACGGTGTAGTAGCAATTGAAAAGGGAGCCTTCTGGTTGCCCTCGACTATGGTCATTAACTTGCTAACTTGACTTCATCTTAATAGCTAAATTTTAAATGAAGTAAACAAAAAAGTTTATGCATACTTATACTGGCTTAAAACTTAAACACTTCATACTAGGTTTCCTGGTTTGGTTTCTTTGTTTAATGGCATATCAACCTTTGTTGGTTATTTAATGCCAAAGTCATTCTCATAGAAGAACAGTAGTGGTACTATTTAAGCCATAGCTGGGAGGTTAAGGGGGTTCATACCTTTCCCAAGGGTATTTGTCTGAAAGGGAATGTAATAGTGCGACTAAAGTACAAACTCACTACAATTCTGCAGTCCATCACTGTAACTATTACACCAACTAGGTTTCAATATCAATATTTTAAGAGTTAATATAGCAATGTAGTTCAAAATTATTTTAAACATAATCTCAAATAGATTTATTTGATCTATAGATAGGACTCTAACAGAGACCTCTACTCTGGCTCAGGGTGGACCTGGGAGTAATAGTAACAAAGAGGTGACTCCACACTCTCCAGAGGTCCAGAACTAGACTTTAGGGTGATAGTGAGGACATTTCTTTATTTTTTTGTCTTCTGCGGTCTTACCCCTCTACAAGAAATACAGTTTAGAGTCGAACTCCAGACACAACATAAGAAAAGTAAAGTCTCCTAATGAATTATACATTATGAATGGATTAGTTAAAATAAGTAACACTTGAAAATTTTTGTTTGGTTGATTTTACGGCATATCAACACTTGTTGGGTCATTCAATATCAAAGCAAATATATGGTTTCAAGTAACTACTGATGATCATTTTTAAACAATCATAGCTTAACGTCATCATCATGTCGTGCAACTAGCACAGATATCCCGGACCCTCTCTCGCCACTTCTCCCTATCATTCATCGCCTCTGGCAGGTCTTCAGGGCTACATCCTGTATCCTCACATAGCTGCTGAATGTATGTTCATGCTGGTCATCCTGCTTTTGCTCAGCCATATGTGGGGGTCCATAGGAGTACATCACTTATGAGCTTGTCCCTGCTTCTCCAGCAGTGTCCTGCATGTCTAGTTCATCTAACTTAGATAGTTTTTGTGATGGGAGGCAGGTGGCCGTATAGTTGGTACCTTGTGGGGTGTTGCCGCCAGGACTTGTTCAATATTCCTCACAACATTCTTGTGTAGCTTAACATAATTAATCTTAATACTAATAATCCATACACAATTATAAAGTTTCAAGTAACTATTTCTGTTTAATAATAGCATTAATAATCTATTTCACAGATCTATAGTTTCAATTATTCCTATTGAAAATGAATCAGTTTCAAGTAACTAATGGCAATTATTTTTAAACAATTATAGCTTCAAGTAATTATTCTTGATACAAATAATTCATGCACAACTATAAGGTTTCAAGTAAATGAATAAAAATTGTAATATTCTGTAAAGTCGTTTTCTTTGGCTGTCTTAAAAGCAGATTTTATTTTTAGGGGAAAACTGCTTGTTTTTAGGTAAAAGGTGTTTACTAAGCCTCAGTTTGGCACTAGGCCACAAGTGTGGAACTCATAACTTGATAGTAATGGCTGGCTTGACAAGTTCGCTAAGCGTCATTCTAAAATAATCCACTCATATTGTATTGAGGTAATAAGTAGAAATATGATTAACATCATTTTTGCTTCAAGTAAGAAGAAAGTGAAAAAAGAGGTAATATGAAAATGAAAAAGATAAAAAAATAAACAAGAAAAAAGACACGGAAATTCAATGAGACAAAAAAAAAAGAATAAGAAATGAGGAAAGAAAGAAAAGAAAAAGAAATGAACTTAAAAACAAAAAGAATCAAAAAATGAAAACAGTAAATAAAATTGAGTAAAGAAGGGGAATAATATAGATAAGCAGATAAATAAGAGGGGAGAAAAAAAGAAAGAAATGAAAAGAAAATTTAACAAAGAAAGGAAAAAAAAACAAAAATAATAATAAGGAGAATATGAGAAATATTTATACGAATTGAAGAATAAAGAAAGTAGGATATTTTGGAAGCTTTGACAATGTATGATGGGGTGCTGAAAGGTTCTTAGCTCAACCAAGAAAAGAATGACCATTTTTCTCTCGCTTTTTTTTACAAAATGTTTTGGCAAAGGATTAAAAAAAACTTGAAAAATAATGTGCAAAGTGTACAGAACAACAGGATGACTGATTGATTTTAATGACATATCAAAGATTATTTTATGCCTTGAGGTTAGGGAATTATTTTCATTTTACGTTAATATTTGCCTTTTTTGTGTAGCTATTTTTTAAGTGTTATTTTTTCATTTTTTTTAACACATTCCGATCAATAAACAAATAATTTTTAAACAGATCTATTTGACTATTAATTGTGATTCTAATAGGGACAACTGTTTCAATTCAACTTGGAAGTAATAGCAATAAAGGAGTATTCCACACTCCCCAGATCAACTGGAGGCTCACCATCAGATGCAGTTTAATGTCATACCCAGGACACCCTACTTTTTTTTGGAGGGGCCCTTACCCCTCTGCTGGAGATACAGTTAGCTGCTGACAGTATGGGACTGCGGGATGAATATGAAGAGTAGCTCTTATGTTTCATGGCTCTAGGTTATTCTATTCTTGGTGGGTCCAAGAACTTTACAGCACTCCCTTATAAAGCAATACGTTTTGCTTTCATGAAGTTTCCTTGAGTCACTGTTTCAAGTGTACACATAAAGTGTTTGTTCGAGTTATGTTTTCTTAAACACATTCAAAATATCATTATACATTAAAAACTAAAATCAATCACATAGATTAGTAACATTATCTATAGATCCATGTATCAAACAATGATCCAGACATTTATACCACAATCAGTGAAAAAAAAAAAAAAAGAATAAACAGAGCAGATATGATCAAATCTGGTAAAGTAAATTATCTTGTTAGATTCATGTCGTTTGATCAGCCAACAAGACTTAAACCCGAAACAAATCATTCAAGTGAAGAAAATAGAATTATAGATTTCATTCAGAATTGCAAGATTAATTTGTATTGCATGATAGTCTTTCAAAAACATTAACCAGATGGCAAAAAGATTTTAAATTAGATAAAATCTAAAGTTACAAAAATATTAAATAAAAAAAAAGATAATAATATTGTCTGTTTCTGCTTTTTTTGTTACACTATCTTATATCTGACAAATCTGATTAAAAAAAAAACAAAAAAACTTTTGGCAGTTTAAATAAAACAAGAATTTATGAAGGCAGAAATGTGATTTCTGTACATTATACTTTGAAAATAAAGTAAAATGAATTGTCACTGGTCAGGAATTAAAGAAGGTGTTGCAGAAAGAATGGACTCTATATATATGATGATGGCTGACACCTCAGATTTAAGTATGTCCATCGCATGATAGCATTTTAGAAAAGAATAATTACTCACGCCATGAACGGATGTGGCTTTTTAAGCCAGCAAGACTTTTAAAGTCTCTTGCACAAATTTAGCATACAAGAGATTTAGTCTTATGGGATAACGGTTGTTACACAATTCCTATGAATTTTAATATGCCTTTTAAGCCACTGATTTGCATTCTTTTCCACAAATGTAGTTTATATATATATATATATATATATATATATATAAATCACCTATAAATAAGTACACTAACAATTACTAACAAAAAAATTAATTTTCTTTTAAAACAAAAGTGCCAAGATTTTCTCATTTCTCATGTAAAATTATACAATCAAAATGAATATTATCAGGTGTTATTTATTACCAAACTCCAAAGAATTAAAACCCTCAAAACAAAAAAAATGAATAAATAGCAATCCAAAAATAAAGATAACCTCTAAATATAGATGGACACTTTAATTGCTGTAAAGTTTGGTAGTAAATCATATCTAATAATTTCCATTTTACTTGTATAAAACTCAAATAGAAATAATAAAATCCTGGTATCATTAGTTTAGAAAAAAATTAACTTTTTAGAGGTGTACTTACCAATGGGTGATACTATATATATATATATATATATGAGGTTCATTCAATAAATAAGATGAATATTTTGAAAAAAGAAAAAGAATTTTTTTCTATAAATGTATTCTCAGCATCATATAGAATTGATTTGGAGCAAAAATTATTTCAAACTTGCAAAAATATTTGTTTTGAGGCTATTCAAAATGGATAAAAATCAAACAGAGTGCTCATGAAATTATTGGTGGCTGAAAAGTGCAAACCATGTGAAAGTTACTGAAGAATGTGTGATGCGTATGGAAAATATGGTTTAGTAAAAAAAACTGTTTACAAATGAGTTAAACATGGGTGTGTCTCTATGAGCCTGAATTGAAAAGACATGGATTGGAAACATACTGACTCTCCAGTAAAGAAAAAGTTCCAGGTGCAGCAGTCAGTAAAGAAGGTCATGCTGATAGTCATCTGGGACATGAAAGGATCTATGACCAGTGATTTCCTTGAAATAGGTGCAATTGTAAACAGTGCATCCTATTGCCAACTCCTTAGGCAAAATTCACTTTGTATACTGAATGACCCTTATATATATATATATATATATATATATATATATATATGTATATATAGGATACAATGCCAATGATTTACTCTAGAAATGTACAGAAAATCATGAATAAAGAGATTATTCATGGTCAAGCATTATTGACAGAATAAGGCTATTATACTTATAATGCAAATTCATTACTACTTTTTTTTACTCAAAAATGCATTGGAAATCATTATCAGTTATCAGAAACTAATACACTCTGAATATGATTATTATCGGTATTATTCCTTTTATTTTTTTATATCTTTTTTAAAAGGAAATCAAAGAAAAATTTAACGACATCAAAATTGCTTTAAAATACTTGTGAAAAATATGCGACAAGCAAAAAAAAATGAACACAAAATACTTAGTTTCTATTCTTGATGTAATTAATCATCAAAATGAAGTCAACCCAACAGATAAATATATTCCGGATTATAATCAATTTACTTATTAGAATTGATTGATTGAAAACAGGAACACTTTGATCTGAATAAAATCTTTTTTTTTTTTTCAGACACGTTCTTTTCATTACATTCATAGACTTGTAATTAAGAGTGTATTTTGGTTGAAAAAGAAATGAATTGAATTTTAAGGCCAGACATAAAGAAAGCTGATCTTTGGCATTTTATAAAGATAGGAATGGTCCTTTCTTGTACAATGCACATAAATACATCTATACATATTGAAAAAATTAAGATTGATGAAATGAATAGTTGAATATTGTACACTTGTTATTGAACAGCATTTTATATAAAAATAATATTCAGATCCTTTATATGTATGAATATTTGGATTAGATAGATAGATAGATAGATAGACAAAGCATAAAAATAGCATTGAGCACTTTTTCAAGCAAAAATTTTTCTTATTTGGATTTCTTCTATCATACACACACACACACACACACACACACACACACACATATATATATATATATATATATATATATATATATATATATATATATAAAGAGAGAGAGATATATTATGAGGCTAGATATACAGGTTAAGATAAAAGTAATATGTTGATGAATAATATAATACAATATAAAACATCTTTATATAAAAGTTAAATGGATTTTTTTATCTATTTTATATATAGGACTGGTAAACCATTGTGTAATAAGGCTAAATATGATTTTGATAACTTTGACAAGATGTGATTGCTTAAAAAATAAATACTATTACTGACTTCTCTATTACTTCAACCCCATTATATATATATATATTTGGTAGGATAGCATTAGACACATAGTCAATAGAACTTGGTGACAGTTTCTCCACTATATTACCATCTGACCAATGAGATATATATATATATATATATATATATATATATATATATTGATTATTTAGGCAAAATATTCTCAGACAGACATGGATCTGGTATATAACTTTTTATACATCTTTTCATGTTGGTGAACAAGATGTCACAACTCTTGTTGAAAGCAAAAAGATGCATAAAACCTAAACACCAAATCCTTGTCTATTATTTTCAACTATATATATATATATATATATATATATATATATATATATATATATATATATATATCACAATAGACAATTTCACAATCCCTTGAACCACCTTTAAGTTCTCTTGTAAAAAAAAGCAAAAAGAAAAAAAGAAATTGAATAAAAACTTCATAAGACATTCCCCATCTGTTGCTGCTCAAATTCACATAAAATTGTGAGTGCATGTGTGTAAATAGACATCAACTGTGACAAAAGTCCAGTTCAATGATTCTAAAATGTGATCAAACATTATATGATAATCATTCATATGATATTCAAGTATGACTGTGTACATATTATATACATATGATTATATGTGATATATACAACATTACTAAAAATAGAAATAAGAAATATCTGAAGTAGAAAAAAAAGAATAAAGTAAAGTTAAAAATATTTATCTCATTTTTACTTACACTGTGGCCACATTGGGTCCCTTTGATAGATTTGAGGTATTTGTCTTCTATCCATTGGCAGTATTTAATTTTATACCTTCCTTTGAATAATCCTGTTTTGTTTTTGTTGTTTTTCAAAATAAATCCTTGAAGCGGGCAAACCAGACAAAAAGGTAAACTGAGTAAAAACCAAATTTAAAAAATAAAAATGACTGTAAAAATTACAGGATTTTTTTTCTGCATAATTTCATCCATTCTATACAACCATTTTGGTTTCATTGTAAAATCATCTTCAAAAAGAATAATTCAAGTGTTTTTCTTCTCCCACTTTTCACCTATTTTTTCTTAAAAATAAAAAAAAAATTAAA
>CAUZXS010002466.1:0-132500 GCA_963585895.1 Sepioteuthis lessoniana | reverse complement strand
TATGACTGAATTTATTGGGACAGGCTAATGTTTCTTAATTTATTGGAAATAATTACCAAAATAATTGAGTAGTTACAATTTCCTGCAAAAAAATATATATAGCTAGAGGTATTAGGTAAATAAATGGATTAACAGAAATTTTAAGTATTTAATTCTAAATAATTGGAAACAAAAAAAAGATCTGAATGTTCAAAATTAATGACACGAGAAATCAATTGTGTATCCTTTTTTTAGCTGTAACATTTTCTAATCTTTTTTGATAACTTGTAACCAGATTAGAAAAAAAAAAACATCTGCAGGGATATTTTGCAACTCTTCCCATGCATAAACTTTTCAGTTGTCACAGATTTGTTGATTTTCTGCCTTTTATATGTTTTGTCAATTTATCCTGTAACTTCTCAATTGGATCCAAATCAGAATCCTGTGTAGGCCAAGGTAAAACATTCATTTTATTATCCAGAAGATATTTCTGAACTAATTTACAAGTATATTTTGGATCATTCTCATCCATAAAACTCCAACCATGAATCAGATTTCAAACAAACACTTTCAATTTGAAATCCAATACTTTATAATAATTCTTTTTCGTTATACTATTTACTTTATTAAAAGTCATCTTCCTGTTCTTCTTGATGAAAAACACCCCTAATATATAATATTCCATCCTTGATGTTTTGTTAAGGGAATGGTGATCTCTGGATTTAAAGCATCACCTTTATGTTGACAATTTCTTGGCACTATGCCACCAAAATTCTACTTTTGTCTCATGTAATATTATACATTCTCTCAGAACTGAACAGGGTTACCAATATGTTCATTTGCAAATGCTAGATGAGATATTTAATAACTAGCCAGTAATGGCCATAATAAGACATTCATTTTCATATTCTTATTTCATATTTTTATCCTTATTAACCCTTAATGACTAGCCAGTAATGGCCAAAGTAAGACATTCATTTTCTTATCCTGAAGATATTTCTGGATTAACCCTTAATGACTAGCTATTAATGGCCAAAGTAAGACATTCATTTTCTTATCCTGAAGACATTTCTGGATTAACCCTTAATGACTAGCCAGTAATGGCCAAAGTAAGACATTTATTTTCTTATCCTGAAGATATTTCTGGATTAACCCTTAATGACTAACTAGTAATGGCCAAAAAAGGACATTCATTTTCTTATCCTGATGATATTCCTGGATTAACCCTTAATGACTAACTAGTAATGGCCAAAAAAGGACATTCATTTTCTTATCCTGAAGATATTCCTGGATTAACCCTTAATGACTAGCTATTAATGGCCAAAGTAAGACATTCATTTTCTTATCCTGAAGATATTTCTGGATTAACCCTTACTGTGAGGAAACTGATTATATTCAATTCCAGCGGAGTAATTTCTGGAATTATTCACATTTCATGATGTAGAACACACATTTTATTTTTACTGGCCAATAAAATAAGTTGTGAGAACTGATTTGCATAGAATAAGGATGTTACGTCAGCAGTTTGTGGGATGTATTTCTAAATTTAAAATGAGAGTGAAACTTCAATTTCAAAAAACAAAGCAATGTAGCAGGAGGTAATTTCTTCTATTTGTACTTCAATTATTCTGATTCTGATATCAAATTACAAGGGTTTGACCCTGAAAGCATAGTTCCATTATGATGTTGGTTTGGTTTGCTTTGGTTTTATGGCATATCAGCCATTGTAGTTTACTTAATATTAAATCTGGTTTATTCATATATATTAGATATATAGGATTTGTAAACATAAGTCAACTAAGTTGAATAGTTTCAAATTCACTAACAATTCAATTTAACATCAAAAATTTCTCTTCACAGAGTTAAATGATCAAAAAGTTCTAATTCAAACAATTCAACAGGGCATAAATCTAAGTTAAAAGGTCCAAAGTATTGCTATGTATCACAAACATCAGTCATTTATTTACGTACAGCTAAATGACCAAACAGTTCTATTTATAAAAATTCAATTTAGCATAAGCCAACAAAGTTAAATAGTTTCAAGTATTCCTATGTATCACTAACAATTCAATTAAACATCAGTCATTTGTTTACACAGCTAAATGCTCAAACAGTTCTTTTTCTAATGATTCAATTTAGCTTAAGTCATTTGTTTGCATTCCATTTAAATGTCAAACAGTTCTATTTGACCTATGGATAGAATTATCAGATGCTACCACTCCAGGCTAGAGCGGACCTGGAAGTGATGGCAATAAAAAGGTACTTCACATTCCCCAAAGCTCCAGCATTACTGGAGCCTCACCATCAGATTGTTTAGTGTCATATCTAGGACACTCATTGGAGGGATCTTACCTTTCTGCAGAGATGCAGTTAGTGTATTCTACAGCCCCAGCTGAGTAGGCTAATTATGATGTTGATTTTAGTAACTATTTGTGCAATGGCATGAAAATGTTTGTGTGAACCAAGCTTTATATGGATCAAAAGAATTTTTAGTTATTACTTGTGTACATAATTAGATGATACCAATTTCAGCAAATTTTAACAAATTAATTAAGTATCATGTTAGTGTTCAAAAATGTAGGGGTGTCCTTATGGTGTAATGGTTAAAGCGATGGACTGCGGAATCGTAGTAAGTGAGTTCAAACTCCAGTCGCCCTATTACGTTCATCTTTGGACAAATACCCTTGGGAAAGGTATGAACCCCCTGATCCTCCCAGTTATGGATTAAATAGCACCACTACTGTTTTCCTCGAAGAATGGCTTTGGCATTAAATAACCCATGAAGGTTGATATGCCATTAAATAAAGAAACGAAACCAAACCATCAAAAATGCAATCAGCGCAGTGAGGGTTAATTTAGACATATGTATTTACCCAACCCCTCTGCCATGAGTAAGATGTGTCACAAGGTCAATTTTTTCAGTGAAGTACTGTTGGTTTAAATTCAGAGTGTTCCTTCTCCTAGACCGGTTGCTATACCAAGGCTTAAGTGCCTAGGGTTAGTTTATATATATATATATCTCAGATCCCTGTTATGGATAAAGCTTAAACAATGAATCAGATTTCTGACAAAGACTTTCAATTTGACTTCTAGTAAAGTTGTAAAGTTGTCAACCTTAATCAAGGGTGACCCAAAGGCTCCCTTTTCAATAGCTACTACACCAAGGTGTAGGGGAGGGTGCTACTTCATTCTCAGGATTGCTCCACTTAACCCTTAATCCATACCTTATAATGCTGAGTACCATTCTTTGAATTTTTGGTACGACTCAACCTGGGATCGAACCTTCACTCTACCCACTAGGCCATGTCCCCATGGCACAGTGGTTAACGTGCTGGACTATGATATAGTTGTAAGCCAGTTTTAAATCCAGACATGCTATTACATTCATTTTTGGACTAATACTCTCAAGAAAGGCATGAACCCCCTTATCTCTGCCAGTTATGGGTTAAATAGTACCACAACTGTCCTCCTTCAAGGATGGGTTTGATATTAAAAAAACTCATGACAGTTGTTATATCATTAAACAAAGAAAGCAAAACTTTTTTTAATTATATCATTAACTTTTAAAAAGCTTTATGTTCCTTGTGTAGAGTAATACCCCTAAAGCATGATACTCATTTTAGCATGTGGATTGAAACCATCACCTCGATGTCTTCAAATGAGCTATGTGTTGCATTTGGGTCTTCATTATCTATGATGTTTCTTCAAACTTCTTTGATCTTTGTTAACAGCTCTGATCACCTGTCTGTCTTCATTGTCTATGACTTTACTTTCCCAGCCTGTTACTATTCTACTCCTCCCCTAAATTTGTAAGATCAAATATATACATAGTTCACAGCTGAACACCACTCAAGTTGACCTCACGATAACATGGCCTACTATTCTACTCCTCCCCTTAATTTGTAAGATCAAATATATTCATAGTTCACAGCTGAACACCACTCAAATTGACCTAATGATAACATGGCCTACTAACACTATGTAACAAAACGTTCATTTTTTCTTATTCTTAGACAAAATTTTCCAATTGTTTATGCCTTACGTAAATGGAAAATACCTATTTTTAAAAATTTTCCTGAAAGCATATAACCATGCGCAAACAAATGATTATTATTGTTAAATAGGAATAGTTACTTAAAATTGTGTATAAATTATTAATATCAAGAATAGTTACTGGAAGCTGTAATTGTTATAAATGATAATCATTATTAGTTACTGGAAACCATATAATTATTGAAATAATTGAAACTGTAATTGTGTGCTAACTAATGGTTATTATAAATAGGAATAGTTACTTGAAATAAACACTGTCTTCAGGATTCAATTAATCAACAAGGATTGACATGTTATAAAACCAAATAGCCAAAATGAAGGAAGAAGATATATTTAATATCTCCTTTTTTTTCTCTTCATTGTGGTTGGTTAATTGGTAAATTTTATAGTTATGTCAACCATTATTGGATGATCTAATGCTGAAGTCAGTCTCTTTTTTTTTCTTACTTTCATTTGGTTTCTTTGTTTGATGACATATCAATTTTCATGGGTTATTTAATGCCAAAGCCATCTATGTGGAAGATCAGTTGTAGCACTATTCAACTCATAGCTAGGTCTTACTTTTGCAAAGAAGGTCATAATAGAAACAGTAAAAAAAAACAACAACAACAAAAGACAAGGGAGAAACATAAAATATAACTGATATTTATCAAAGTTTTTTTTTACCTGTATTCTTCACTTAGTCTTAAATGGAATACAATATCCTTTAAATGAGGCTCTTCTCTCCGAAATGCCAGTGGTACAATAGTGCTATGTATGTATTTACCCAAACCTTCTGCTACAAGCAGGAAGCAACACAAGATCAATTCTTAAGCAAAGTATAACTGATTTGAATTCAGAGTTTTTCTTTTCCAATACAAGTCACCATACAAAGGTTAAAGAACTCAGTCTTCCTTAGTATTTACTCGTAGCTTCAGCAAGAATAGTAAGTAAAGTAAAGTTGGCGACCATAGTCGAGGGCAACCAGAAGGCTCCCTTTTTAACAGCTATTACACCAAGGTGTTGAGGAGGGTGCTACTCTTTTCTCCGGATTGCTCCATTTTTCCCTTGATAAGTAAGTAAAGGTGGTGACCATAGTCGAGGGTGACCAGAAGGCTCCCTTTTCAATAGCTATTACACCAAGATGTAGGGGAGGGCATTACTCCTTTTCCTGGATTGTTCCACTTTACCCTTGATACGTACCTTATATTGCTGAGTGTTAATCAAGGAAGTATCAAGCTTCATTTCTAAAGTCTTTGGTATGACGCAACCTGGGATTGAACACAGGTCTCCTGGACCATTGCCAAACCCTCTACCCACTAGGGCAATGACCCGGTTTTGAAATGCAAACAGCCCCATTGACAATTTGGACTTGGATTACTGAATCCATTTTTTGCAACAATAAATGTTATGCCACAAACACTAGTGCTAGGTATTGACACCAGGAGATTCCTTGATTCTTCTCTTAAAGTATACATTGGTATGGCATATTGAACAATTCCTTCTGTAGAGGAAAAACCTTAATTTTGTGATATATATCTCAAAGCAAGAATAAAAATCCAACAAGACATGAACAGATATTTCAGTAATATGTAAATTTATGAATTTCCAAGCATTGTAAACATACAATTAGTATTTGTGTGTGTATATGGCTATGTAGACAGAGACACCTATACATTGTATTTTCTAGGCAACAAAAGACATTAAAATAGTCTAAATAGATAAACAAAGTTTCAATAAATTAGAGGAAAGATTAACAATGATCTGGAATTAAAAATGCACTTGTAAATATGGTTCTAAATCATATATTTCATTTTAATTTGTACATACATACACTCCCACATATAAACAATTTATTTTCTTGATATATATTTTATAGACAGGCAAATGAAACAGTTTATACATAGATATGCTCACACACACACACATATATGTGTATATATCTATATATATATATATATGGATATATATACAAATGAAAACTTTATGTTTGCTCATACAGAAATAAACATGAAAATATATATTTGTAAATACAGATAAAAACTATATATATATATGTGTGTGTGTGTTTGTGTATAAGAGAGAGAGAGAGAGAGAGATAATGACTATTATATATGTGTGTATGTGCATTGATTTATATACTTCCTCATTATAGAATCATATATATATATATGTATATATATGATTTTATAATGATATATATATATTATTTTACATTTATACATGCATACCCTCACACAGATATGCACACATACATGTAATGTATTTTATATATATATACATATATATATATATATAGATATGTTGGCAAATAAAACAGTCAATATATATATATATATATATATATATATATATATATATATATATATACATGCACACCTATAAAGTTTATGTATGCTCTTATACAAATATAAAAAATATATATTTGTAAATAAAGACAAAAGAAAGACACACACTCATATATATATATATATATATATATATATATATACACACACACTCACACACATGTATATTTCTATATACACCTACAAATAAACAGGAATACATATATTTGCACATAAAATAATGTATACAGACAATTTACTGTCATCTGTATATACCTATGTTTATATGCACATTGAATCACATATGAATGCCAAACTATGATGCCTGACTCATAAAAAAAAGGAAAAATAAAAGCTTTTAAAAAAATTAAAACATTATCAAAACATTTAAAATAAGCAAAAGGCAAAACACTAAGTGTTGAAACAGAAAAAGAAATGAAGAAAAATAATTAATAAATTTCATCCGATCAATAAATGAATCTTAAGAAAAGAATGCAAGAAAGAAAGAAAATCAATAATGTTCATCATATTATGATGATAATAAAAATAATAATTGTACTATGTGTGATTATCATTACAAATGCAATTGTAATTATAAACAAGATGACTCAATTTTGCCTGACTCAAAACAGTTATTCTGTTATTTAAATTTGACTTTTCTTGTAAAATATGATTTTGTCATACACATATTAACATTGATGCGTGGTTTCTTTGTTTAATGGTATGTTAAACTTTGTGGGTTATTTAATGCCAAAGCCATTCTTCTAGAAGAACAGTAGGGGTACTATCTAACCGATAACTGGAGGGTTAAGAGGGTTCGTACTTTTCCAAATGGTCTTAGTCTGAAAGTGAACATAACAGTGCTACTGGAGTTTGAACTCACTAAACTGTCATAGTTCAGCACATTAGCCACTACACAATGAGAACTCCCCTTTTTTAACATGGAGGAAAACTGGAAATTAGTTTGCTTGTGCTGATAGACTTATCCCATAACCTGATTTAGTCATGGGGTTGCTACTTTGTAGCATGTTTTAGGCAGGAATAGCCTGGCAGAGCTCATCTCTTTCAAAGTTTGGTTTGAATTCAGAGTTTTCTTTCTCCTAGACCAGTTGCCATACCAAAGTTAAAGTCTGCCCCACTATTTACTCATAGCAGAAGAGTGAATAATTGGATTTCCTGTGGGTATTAGGGCTACGTGAAATATGAACAGATTCATTCATAATTTAAACGAGGGTAGCAGAGTTAATTTGTGACTACAAAAACTGTTTTACCAAATTGGCTTGGTTTCTTCTGCTTTAATGGCATGTCAACCTTCATAGGTTATTTAAAGCCAAAGTTATCTATCCTTGTAGAAGAACAGCACTGCTAATATTTAAACCATAGCTGGAAGTAATCATATTTACCAACCCCTCCATTCAGGCAGGATATGACACAAGGTCAGTTTTTTTAAGCGGAGTTTAACAGGTTTGAATTCAGAGTTTTCCTTCTAGACTAGTACCCTCACTAAGGCTGAAGAACCCAGTCTTCCCTACTATTTACCCATAGCTGGAGGGAAAAATAATTGGATTCATACCTTTCCCAAGGATATTAGTGCTATGTGATATGCAATCAGTTTCAGCCAGGATTTGAACTCGTGTCGCTGGAAGTAATAAAGTTATTCACACCTTTCCCAATGGTATTAGTCTGAAAGTGAATGTAACAGCATGAATGGATTTCAAACTTGCTTACTTTGAGGCTGCACTCCAGCTTGTTAACCATTACACCAAGATGACTCCTGTGTTATCCTATGAGCACCTCCTTGTGCTGACATTGCTAGACAAAGTTAGTTCAAAAAGTTTCAAGACTAAAGCTGTATTTACCAATAAAGAAATTAACAATTTTCTTTCAAATAATTTCCTTGGCATTCAACACATTCTAGAGAAGTTTCCGTTGTTTGAAGCACCTCTTTTGATATGGCATAAAGCTGTGTCATCATGTTCTTAAATCATACCCTTGACAGGAATTTTCAACTTTAGAAACAAGAATAAGGAGGGTGCTGTATTTTGAACAATCTTGGTTTCTAAGCTTTGTTGCTACACAAGGTCGTATAAATGGGGCACCCAATGAGACTTGAACTCACACAGGTAGGTTTGTTAGTCAAGCTTGCTAACCATTACACCACCCAAGGTACCCTTTTAAACAATCTTGTGTTTTGCTAAAAACTGCTGTTCAAAAAATAAGGAGACTACTCTCAGAATTTAAAAAAAAATTCCCCTTAACTCATCTAGATTGACATCAAGACGTCATCACTTTATTATATGTTGTTCAGCTGTGTATGTGACTTTATTTAAATTTTTGTAGCGAGAGAAGAAACTTAACTCCTAGATGAAAGTGCATAAGATTATGCCTTGCTTGTCAAGCAGTAAAAAATATGTTCACTTCTGGAGGCAGAAGTTATAGTGAGCCCATCTCATCTCTCATGAGAAGAAATCTACCTCGCATGTAAATTTCTATATGTATATTGTATAAAAGGGAATGCCAACAGCAGGAGTATCGTTGTTCTTGTTCTTTGCGGACTGCTTTTTTGACTGACTGAACAAATGAGTTGACCAGAGGTATACTGAGGAAGGGCTGCTAGTCACGTGTGTTGATATTTTTAGTCAACTGAGGCTACCCAATTGTCTGAGGATTGTACTACTGCTTTTGGTTGGATTAGTTCTACAACAATTCTATAATTTAAAAAATTTAAATATTAACTTTCTCTAATAAATTTCTTAACCCTTTCTTTTATTTGTTTTGAGAACCACATGTGGCCCTCAGTGTTCTGTGTGAGATATTTGAATACCACATGTGGCTCCCTAACAAAATGTGAGAGCTACATGTGGCTCAAATAAAACTTCTTCACACGTTTTTGGAGCCTTATATCATGGCTGTTCATATATTTCTTTTAAAGACAGTGAAAATATAAAAATAAAATTATGAATGATTTTCATTATATAGGGAAAATGTGTGAGTAGACACCTTTAATTTGCCTTGAACAATGAAAGAATTAAAAGAAGATAATAAAGACTGGTTTTTAAATCATAAGCAATATTCCACTAAGTTCATGAGAAACACATTTTCCTAGATTATATATATTTTTTCTAAGGCTCATAAAAAACAAAAAGATAATACAGTTGAATTATTCACTTTTAATTTTCTTATAAGTTCAAAAGTCCCTTTTATCTGTTTTCATATTCTGAATTTTTCTACTGTATCATTTGTACCTGAGCTCAAAATATTTTCTTTTTAAGTTAGTAAACTATTCTCTAAACTTGCTTGCACCTACTGCTTGATTACCACAAGTTTCAGTGATCTGGTGCCTATCATCTGCTCCACTTTTTCCCATAGGTAGAATAACATTTGTGCAAAAACCAAAAATAGAATAAGAATTTCAGGTAAAGCTGCTTGTATTCACTTTATAATGAATACCCATGGGAAATTTGCATCTGTGTCTTCTGTTCCATCACCAGATATCTTAAAAATATCTCATCACATCTCTGGCATGCTACAAGGGTTGACAGATAAGAGTGTGGATGAGTGAAATGTTGGCCAAACCACTCTCTCATTATGAACATATAAGGGGACTATGAATTGCTTCCCTTTATTAAGAGATTTTGGGAGACTTCCAAAAATTATATAAGATGATAGCTATTTGTAATAGGAGTGTGGAAAGTGAAATATTGTCATAGATAGATTTTTTTTTCTTTTATTATTTGCAAGTTATTTTCTCTCAGGGAGAGTTAAAGCAGCTGCAACACTGTTCTATCATGTAAAAGCAAAATGACTTAATTCTTGTGGTATATTTCCTTATTTTTTATTAAAGAATTGACAAATGAAAACAAGAAATGTTTCCTATCTTTCTTCCCTTTTTGTCTTTCAAAGCTATTTCTTTTTTTCTCCTAACACTTTCTCTCTTTCTTTGCTCGTTTTTTTTTTTTTTTGTATATTTATTTCAGTGTTTGTCCAGAATAGCACACCAATGTTTACAGTAATGTACAAAAATCTATACAGGAATCTAAGATTTACATTCACCCTCAAGAAAAGAGTAAGTTTCAGTGATTGGCTACATTATTTTACTCATTTTTTTATATTCAAAAATGATATCTTCAAATATCTACAATTCACTTATCTGCCATGTCTTTTTTTTTTTTTTAGCTTTTTCTTCCTCCAACCACTAAAAAGGTGTCGACTGATCGCTGATGGCAGTTATATCATTTTTGGAACATAAATCAAATTAAAAAAAATGAAGTAAATGACAGAAACTTATCTGTAGGGTGAATGTAAGTATTACATATCTATAAAATTTGTTTATATATTACTGGAGAAATACAGCAGTGGACCAAAAGCAAAATTCAAAAAATCACATATTATAAGAAAATTACAAGCTATCTTCTAGATGGCTGTGTACCCGGATGTAGAGAGGCTGAGGATAGAGGGAGAAGGCAGAATGGAAGGACTTGATCATGTTACTTGGGCACAGTGAGACAAGGCAGAAGCAACTAAGGTTTCCACGAGACGAGATATGAAAATGACAGCCTGGTAACAAAGAGTGTTCGCAGATCACCCAACTCTACAAACAGAACCCAGAAGACAATTTTGAGCCCAATGAAACCAAATATCCACAGGCCTCTTAAAACAGTCTTAAACACAACCAGAAAATATACAGAAAGACAACAGAATATGCTTTAACAAAATATAGGAAATTTAACGACACTTCCATATGGGCCGTAAGAAAGAATAAGCAACACGGTAAAATATTTGAATATGTTTATATGAGAAGTGCGAAAGAGTTGCTAAAGTATATTCCTTTAGCAGTAAATAGTCTTTAAGAGAGCAAAATTAAAATTATACTACACTAATCTGTGGTTGGTGAATGTCTTGTTGTCTGTATATTTTCTGGTTCTGTTTAAGACTGTTTTAAGAGGGCTGTGGACATTTGGTTTCTTAGGGCTCAAAATTGTCTTTTGGGTTCTTTTTGTAGACTTGGGTGGTCTGCTAACACCCTAAGTTACCAAGCTGTCTTTAACCACATATCACCTCATGGAGACCCTAGTCACTTCTGCCTTGTCTCATTTGCTCAAGTCCCTTCCATCCTGCCTTCTCCCTCTACCTTCAGCCTCACCACATCCGGGTACACAGCCGTCTAGAGGATAACTCATAATTTTCTTATAGTAATAGTGAAAAAACTGAATCACTTTAATGAAATTTCAATGACTTAGACATATATTGGAAGTAATCCTTTTTCTTTTGTTGCAAGTCCCATAACTCCAACTATTATCTCCCCTTTACTCTTTTTTATCCCAATAAACCTCAATAAAGTTTTCTCCTCTCTACGTGACAAGAGTCTTTTTTCCTCTGTTCAAATCAGTCAATTCTTGATCCTTTTTCCACTGGAGAATGCCAACTTTAACTGATTATGGGCCCAGAAGGGATAATAGAAGTTGCTGGAGCAGACTTATTTGATGGAGATGAAGAAAAATATGAAATTTGGAAAACTAAGTTCTGAGGCCATTCACAGTTACTCAGCCTAAAAGATGCCATCTTAGGCATAAACTTCACTGGAGAAAATAATGAGAGGAATGAAGAAGCCTATGCAGAACTTGTACAGTTCCTAGATGACAAAAATTTGTCATTAATAATGAGAGAAGCTGCAAACAAGAGAAGAAAAGGCCTCAACATATTATGTAGACACTATGCAGGAAAAGGAAAACCAAGAGTTATCTTGTACACCCAATTAAATTCTCTAAAATAGAACACTAAAGAAAGTATGACAGACTATGTAATAAGGACAGAAACCATTTCAACAACCCTGAGAAATGCCAGGCAAACAGTAAACGATGCTTTGATAATCACAATGATATTGAAAGGCTTGCCAAGGTACTTTAACCTCTTTTCCATCTATGCAACTCACAGCAACAAGGAGTTGATGGTCCTGGAATTCAAAATCCAACTCTACAGCTTTGAGGAAACACTAAAACGCAGAGACCCCTCAGGTAGTGATGATGTCATGAAGTTAACTTCTTCATTTTCAATGGCTATCAAAAATGAGGGCCATGACAAACAATATATCTCATGTTTTACATATGCTGGAAATAGCACCTAACTAAAATCTGTCCCTACAACTATGACAAAAGACAAAAACCATGGTGCAGCTATTGTAAAAGCACCACCCACAAAAGAGAGTCCTGTCTCTATAAACAAAGGAACACTATGAAAAAAGGCTGCAGATGTGGAAGAATGCTTGTTTGCATTCAAAATGGATGACTACCATCGAAGAAAGATGACAATACCCATGAGACTGCTGCTTGACACAGGAGTTACCTCACACATCATTAGAGATGCTAAGAAATTTAAAAATTATGACCAGACATTCTAGCCAGAGAACCACTTAAAAAAACTAGCTGATGGAACAATAAGCAGCAGTGTAGCATTGAAAAGAGGAGATGCCAAATTATGCCTGCAAGATGCAGATGGAAACCGCATTGTGGTCACTCACAAAATGTCACAACTCATATCCTTCTACCTGCACAACATATTCTCTGTAAAATTCACAACTACAAATGGAGTGATACTTGTTTTTATAGAAAAAAACCCAATTCAGGCATAAAAGTGGCACAAAATTTTAAATACATGTCCATGAAAGACTATCCTACTAAAAAACAACAAAGGAATTTTCTAACAAACAACCTAGCATCAGTAAACAAACTAATACCGAGGAGGATAGCCATACTCAAAGATACCCAAAATGAGAATGGAATGTCTCTCACTACTTAGACAAAAGTCAAAGATGAAAACAATCAGGCCCTAATCAGCATTGATTACAGCTACAAACCAATGTATAATGTACTAATAACTAATAGGGAAGCCAGAAACTCCCCAAAGGCACACCATTGGAAATCAATGAAGCAACACATGGTTGCATTATCCATGTGTAAGGTTGAAACATTCTTTCTATTTTTGAGTGATAAAATACAATACACCATAAAACCAAGATACACCTGCTGTAAAGATTTACAGACAATCTCCAGAGCTCAGATATTTGATAACAATATCAGTCAGATAAGCTCTTAACAACAGTATATAAAGAAAATATATTGTTGTAAAGATTGTACAAGTAGCATTGTAGTATACAATCGGTTCTTCCAGGTAAAACTTCACATTTATCAGCCTGCTGCTATAACAACCAAGATAAATCTTTCAAATTCCAAAGTTCTCAATAACAGTAGCCAGATCATTTTTTACGTATGTCAAAAGAAACAAAACTTCTTTTTACACAAAAAGTAGTCATCTTTATAAAGGATTTAACAAAATATTTCGAGAAGTAATCTTGGTCGAACAATTTCATACCATTGCTTAAATTGTAGAAATCGCTGGCCTTTCCTGAAACTCAAAGATGCTTCTCATTAATGTAAGCTGTTTGATTGAACAGAAATATCATATAGGTGCTATATATATATATATATATGTATATATGTGTGTGTGTGTGTGTGCGTGTGCATGTGTGTGTGTGTGGTGGAAAAATGGGAGAATGACAAATTGTTATAAGTATTTGATAAAAAGTGCAAAAAACTTAACCACAAAAAGCAAGGGATATCATCATCATCATGGTACACTACTACCATGGATTTCCCTAACCCTCACCCGCCACTCGTCCCTATCATCCATTGCTTTCACTTGGTTTTCCCTGTGCTACATCCTGTATCAGTAGAGAACTATTGTAGATAGGTTCCAGCTAGTCGCTCTCCTCTTCCTTGTCCGTGTGAGGCTGTCCACAGGAGTACATCACTTATGAGCTCTCTTTTACTTCTCCAGCAGTGTCTTGCTCATCTAATTTGGATGGTTTTTGAGATGTCTGTACAACTGCTGCTTTGTGGGATGCTGCCTCCAAGACTTGTTCAATACAGCTCGCAGTATTCTTGTGTAACTGCTTTCTCTCCATACACTTAGTCAGCATCCATGTGGTGCATCCATACATCAGTAGTGACCCAACCACTACTTGGAGAAAACCTGCACTTTATTTCATCTGATAGGCCAGATTTCCATATGACTGATAGTCTATTGATAACTGTCCCAGCTTTCGCTAATTGTGTGTTTATATCATTTTCAGTAGATGAGACACCGCTTCTGAGATAGGTGAACTTGTCCACAACTTTCAGAGATCTACCATTTAGGATGGAGATATCACCAGTTTGATTAAAGTACATGAACTCTGTTTTGTCCGTGTTGACATGGAGGCCTATGCCAACTGCTGCCTATTCAAGACTATGCAGCAAGGATTGGGCCTAGGTGGTTGTATTTGCCAGAAGCACTATGTCATCAGCGTAGTCCATGTCCATAATCGTTCATGCGGGGTATCTTCTGCTTCTTGCCTTTGCCAGTGTAAAGTCATTTTCTTTCATTAAATCTACCGACGTTCGAAGCACGGAGTATAATGACTTGAAACTGTAGAACCTGCCTGCAAATTCCCACAATGCAATGTAGGTAAGCAGCCAATAACAGACTTGAAACCAAAATTTCCCAAGAGAAAGAATAATTCTTAACAAAAAGCTAAGATGAGGATATAAGGTTTCAATCAAAAAATATTGAAACTGAACCTTCACATTTTTTTAATTTTAAAAAATTCACATAAAAATGTGCATAAGCGAAGAAACTTTATGATAAGTGATGATATAGTACAGCAGGGAGCTCACTCCCAATGAGTGTCTTGATATGACTCTAAACTATAGCCTAGTAGGCTGGGGCTATAGGATACACTGACTGCATCTCTGCAGAGGAGTAAGACCCCTCAATGAGTGTCCTAGATATGACACTAAACCATCTCAGCCCAGAAGGCTGGGGCTGTAGAATACACCAACTAGATCTCTGCAGAGGGGTAAGACTCTGCCAATGAGTGTTCTGGATATGACATCAAACAGTCTGATGGTGAGGCTCTAGTAATGTTGGAGCTTTGAGGAATGTGGAATACCCCCTCATTGCCATCTCTCACAGATTCTCTCTGGCCCAGTATGGTAGCACATGATAGGCTCCTATCTATGGGTCAAATAGAACTGTTTGACATTTAACTGAGAGCAAACAAATGACTTATGCTAAATTGAATTGTTTGAAATAGAATTGTTTGATCATTTACCTGGGTGTAAACAAATGACTGATGTTTAATTGAATTGTTAGTGATACATTCGAATACTTGGAAACATTTAACTTTGTTAACTTATGCTAAATTCAATTGTTATAAATTGAACTGTTTGATCATTTAACTGCATCTACAAAATGTGTTTACAAATCATATTTAAGGTGGATGTAAAAACAGCATTTGGCGTTAAATAATCAACAATGGTTGATATGCCATAAAATCAAACAGGCATGAACAATCTTTTTCAAGAAGCAAGATTCATGAGACATGATTCATCAACAGGTGGGCCTTATTACTAAAAAAATTCAAGGTAATTTTACAGTGAAATTCCCTCAACCATTTTTACTCCAGAAAATCATATGCATTAAATGTCTACCTAAGAAATAGAAAGAAGTTGATTTTTTACTTTTTGATAAAAAGATCTTTTTCTTTAAAAAATAAGTTAAATCTTAAGCAGATCATTCAGAAAGAACCACAGGTTGCATGTTTCTCGCATGACAGTATTAGAGTGTAGATGAGTGATGTCAATTCTTGATTCTTTTTTTTTACACCAACACAATCCACAGTTTTTGGTAAAACAGTACTGTGTAAATGTGGCACCCTCTTTCCCTTCTTTTCTGGGATAAGATTTGAGGGTATGGAGAACATTTAATTAACAGAATGGTAAAGCAATACACCATATGAAAAGAGGAGCTTCAGAGGTCCTCTGACCAATGGAAAACTCACTGTAATAAGTCTGTTGTAACTGTGGCACCCTTTTTCCTTCTTTTCCAGAATAAGATTGGAAGGTATGGATAATATTTAAAAAATAGAATGGTAAAACTATACATTATACGAAAAGAAGAGCTTCAGAGTTCCTCTGACCAATGAAAAACTCACTGCAATAAGTCTGTTGAATACCAAAGGGACTGTTTTGAAGAAAATTAATGTTTCATTCATTGTTCATTTCTGTCTTGGCAAATACAGCTTCAGTCCAGATAAGCACCTCATAATACTTGTCAAAAGTTTTGCAATATTTTGGTATAGCCAGTTTATAGCACATATATCACATGACTTAAGCAGTTCAAGCCATAGAGGGGACCTGATGTGGTTGGTAGTATCACAGTAGTTGGTGCGCTGACATGTTGTGAATTGCTTCCCTGTATGTGTAATTTGAAAGCTGCACAGATAAACAAGCAATGTAGTCTCATTCATAAATTCCTTTTTTACGAGTTCGAATTGGGCCATAAGGCTGCGGAAACAACCAAAAATATTTGTTGTTCAAAAGGTGAAAAAGCAGTTATTCACAGTACAATATCCAGATTGTGCAAGAAATTTTGTTCTGGTTGCCAGAACCACTCTGATCAGGCAAAGTCAGCTAAGCCTAAAAACATGGATTCCAAGGCCATACTACAAGCCTGAGTGAAAAATCTTGCAAGTAGCACTTGGAGAGTATCAGGCAAGCTTAGCATCTCACAATCCAGTATAGTTTGTCACTTTCATGACCTTAGCAAAAGCATCTGAAGCTACCAAATTCTGTCTCACATCAAAATATTGCAAAACTTCTGACTCACCAAGGTAGTTTCAAGTTGTTCAAAATTTCTTAATGAATCCATGTCATTAATATTTTCATTTTTTTCTGATTTGTTTTCCTGATGCTTTTTATCACAACATTTTGGTTATTTTTACGTTATATAGTAGTTGAGGAAGCAATATGAATGACAAGTAAATAATTAGGTTCCATTGAGATTTTAATTCACAATCTATATCTTTGAAAATATATCTGAGATGGATAGTGTCTTATTGATTCGATTAAGGAAGCCAATCAGCAGATGTCATTCAAACTTGGTCATACGGCTATATTCTTCATTATCCAATTCTTAATATATGTCATTTTGCCTGTTTACATCTAGTAGTAGAAGGTATACAGTATCAAGCATAAATAAGTACATCCCTAATAATTTTTTATTAGAAGTTAATTTTTTCTAAACCAAAGAGACAAGGATTTTATTATTTCAAGTGGAAGATTATATGATCAGAATGTATATTATTAGGAATTACTAATGACAAAACTCTACAACATTGAAACCATGAACCAAAACTAGGAATATATAGCAATCCAAAAATAAGTACATCTTAAATATATTTATGCAATTTTATTTTTGATTAAAGAGGTGTGGCAGTTATATGTTTAGTTTCATTTCTTTATTTTAATGGCATATAAACCTTCATGGATTATTGAATACCAAAGCCATCCTTCTAGAAAATTATTAGTAGTACTATTTAACCTATAACTGGGGGGATAAGAGGGTTTATATCTTTCCCATTGGCCTAATGAGTAGAGTGTTTACTAATGGTCTGGGAAACTGGAGTTCAATCCCAGGTCGAGTCATACCAAAAACTCAAAAAATAGTACTTGATACCACCTTGCTTAACACTCAGCATTATAAGGTAAGAATCAAGGCTTAAGAGGAGCAATTCAGGGAATGAAGTAGCACCATCCCCTACAACTTGATGTAGTAGCTATTGAAAAGGGAGCCTTCGGGTTACCCTTGTCTAAGGTTGCCAACTTTATTTATATCTTTCCAAAAATATAAGGTCAAATGTGAATGAAATAGCATGACTGGAGTTTGAACTAACAATGAAGTTGTAGTCCAGCATGTTAACTACTACGCCGTGGGAACTCTCCAATTTATTTTTAGTAATAGATGGTTATTTGATAGATTACAATATTTATCATGACTAAAACATTGTTTCATCTCTTGCTTTATATCTCTTTCTAAGGATTATCACTAAAACATAAATTCATTTTTTGTTTTATATTGCATATTAAGTTACATGGCTAAAACATTGTTTCATTTCTTGCTTTATATCTCATATTATGAATCATGACGAAAGTATAGTTTCATTTTTTGTTTTATATCTCGTGTTAAGGTACTTGACTAAAACATTGTTTTATTCCTTGCTTTATATTCATGTGAAGTTACATGACTAAAATATTGTTTCAATCTTGCTTTATATATCATATCATATATATCATGACTAAAATATTGTTTCAATCTGGCTTTATATATCATATTATATATCATGACTAAAATAGTTTCAATCTTGCTTTATATATCATATTACATATCATGACTAAAATATTGTTTCAATCTTGCTTTATATATCATATTATATATCATGACTAAAATATTGTTTCAATCTGGCTTTATATATCATATTATATATGATGACTAAAATATTGTTTCATTTTAGGTTTTATATCTTGTGTTAATTATAGTCAAGTCTATGTTTCATTTCACTTATATTTGCCATCTTACTTGCTCAACTGTTTTACTCTCCAGTTCTGCCAAAGAGGCAGACCTCTTTTATCAATTTCTCTTTCCATTCGTTTAATAATTGAACATGATAGCTGACTCTTAGCTCTATGCACAATGGGAGGGGATGGAGAATGGGCCACTCCAACAAAATTACTAACTCTAAACATTGTAGTCAAAAATTTAGAAAAAAAGAATAAAAAGACTGCATGGAGATTATTTAATCAAAGTTCTAAAAACAGGAAAATTGGTTCAGTTCAAATGCTATCATTCTCTCCCAGAAGAGAGACAGAAGTTCATACTTATATACAAGAAGAATAAACTACTTTGTCAGATTGTCATGTTACTGACTTGTAGCAATGAAAGCAACAGAAAGGATGAGAAAGTTAATCTAAAGAAAATAACATATAATAATATTAGGTTATCTGACAGAAAGAAAATGTATTGGTAAGATACTTAGAAAGGAACAAAAACAGATCACTTAAAAATATCAGAAAAGGCAGTCACGATAAGAATGTTAGCCTAAAGAAAGACAAAGGTAAGAGTTTTATCTTAAAAAATGATGTTAAAAAAAACTAGCAAGAACAGTCAAAGATGAGAATGTTAATCCATGGAGATAGATTACTGATAATGATTCCCTACCTCAAAATTATGTTAGAAAAAGACTGATGAGTCAAATCCGAGCTGGTTTACTGAATAACCAAATCTGTCTTCTTTTGTTTGCAAACAGTTATATAATAACTCATCTGTAATGATAGTAACTCCTGGTAATTATCATTTGTAAACAATTATAATTACAAATAATTTACTCATAGTTAATGGTTTCAAGTATTCCTATATGTTATTTTCTTTGATTAACATTCTCATCCTTTCAGTTATTTTTATTGCCACAAGTCAAACTACTCTATCAGATTGACATGTTGTTATTCTTGTATATAAGTCTGTAACATATTGACCTTCGACCTAGCCGCCAATCAAGGAACAGGTTCATCCGGTCAAAGATATCAGGGTATAACCTTGACTGTGGACAAGTTGAAATGTGATGCCCACAAGAAGCAGGTGGGCGTCAAACAATTATATAACCCAGTGCCACAAGAATTTTGAGTTAGTTTGGAGTCAGTTGTTGCAGTTTGAAGCAGTGAGAACCAGCTCTCAGCAGAGGGCTGGGCCCTCAGGGCCCCCAGTTGAGCAGCCCAGAAGAACGAGAAAGAAGTGCTTCTAAAGATGGTGGAACTGGGAGTCAATATGTTGCAGTCTTTGTTCAGTCTCCAACTCACCTCTCCCACATAACCCTTTCACAACCATTTCAAATAAAGTATAAGATATATTTTTCTAAAGAACTGTGTTCGTTCGTCATTATTGTGTTGACTATGTTTCCGCATGTATAAGTATACATATAGTTGCATCAGGCTATACTACAAGTCAACTTCTGTCTCTCTTCTGGAAGAATGATAGTTGAACTGAATGATACCAATATCGGAATTTTAGACACAATCATATAGTTTCATCATAATAATAATGTTATAATTCAATTGCCCAATAATATGGTTTCCTCTATTCCTACCTAATTTTAAAAATATTTTTTCAAACTACTTAATACAAATGATTAGCACACATTCAATGGTTTTAAGTATTCCTATACAAATAATTTAAACAAAATTATAGTTTCAATTAACAGTTCCTATCTAATTATAACAATAATGCTCATAAGGATCCCAAAAGGCTCGGATAAATTGAGAATCAGAGGAAGGGTCAAGACCATTTAGACTACCACATTAATAAGAATGGCGAGAATGCTGAGAAAAGTCCTGGAGACCTGAGGAGATTTGCTGTCACTCAAGCTCCAATGGAAGACTACCAGCCAATGCTGGTGTGAAAAATTCACAAGAAGTGATATTATAATAATAATAATTGCAGTAAATTATGGCAAAGAAAGTATAAGACTAGATATGACTGGGTGAGGAAGGTGATCCACAAGGAATTGTGCAACAAGTTTAGATTTGACCATATAAACAAATGGTATATGCACAACCCAGAATCCATCTTAGAAAAGGGGACGTGCAAAATTCTTTGGGATTTTGAGATACGAATGGACCATCTAATCTCAGCCAGATGACTAGACCAAGTGATAGTAAAAATAAACAAAAAATCCCTGCTGAATAGTGGCTTTGGCCATTCCAGCTAACCACAGGATAAAATGGAAGGAAAGCGAAAAGAGAGGTAAGTACTTAGACCTTGCCAGAGAACAGAAAAAACTATGGAACATGAAAGTGTAATTGGCATGCTTGGTACAATCACCAAAGGGTTGATACAGGGACTGGAGGACTTGGAAATAAGAGGACGAATGGAGACCATCCAAACAACAGCATTGTTAAGATTAGCCAGAATTCTAAGAAGAGTCTTGGAGACTTGAAGTGACTTGTTGTCACTCAGACTCTAGTGGAAAACCATCAGCTAATTTTGGTGTAAAAGTATCAAATGAGAAAATAATAATCATTTATTAGCACACAATTATATGGTTTCAAGTATTCCTTTCTAATACTAATAATTCACACAAAGTTATACAGTTTCAAATATTCTTTGTATCAATAATTTTCAAACAGATCTATTTGACCCTCACAAGTACTACTACTCTGTCAAAGTGGATCTGGGAGTAATAACAACAAAGGAGTGAATTCATACTCCCCAGAGATCCAAAAATTGATATTCACTATGAATGCAGTTTAATATCATACCCAGAACATTCCTTTTTTGTGAGAAGGGTCTCATCCCTTGGCAAGGGATGCAGTCAACATATTCTAAACCCTGCCAAAAGGGCTTGATGTATTTAGCTTATACTACTGAGAAGAACAAAGATGTGGATGTTAGTCTGAAGCAATTGTTCCAGTGAAATACAGAGTTGAAAATAAATAAACACTGCTGAATGATGCCAATATATGAATTAAGCATCTGTGCCAGATCGTCAGAAAATAAGAATTGAAGAATAAAAAGATGTCAAAGCAAAAAAAAATTGTCTGTTGTCAAGAAATTGTTCTTGCTTCTTTGATGATAGGTAAAAACAATAAAAACAACCAAAATAGATATATACATGTATGTAAGAGTCAATGTCTAAGAGAGAGAGAGAGAAAGAGTGTATGTGTGTATCTATCCATGAGTCTGGATGTGAGTCTGAGTGTATATATATATATATATATCTGAGATTGTAAAAGTGCGTGTGTGTGAGGGAGAGAGAGAGAGAGAGAAAGAGTCAATATCAGAGAGAGAGAGAGAGAGTAAGTGCCAATGTCTGAGAGAGAGAGAGAGTGTGTCTGTGTGTGTGTGTAAAAGTCAAAATCTGAGAGTGAGAGAGTGTGTGTATGTGTGTATCTATTCATGTGTGGGAATATGATTTTTAAGTGTGTATTTAGGAATACGTGTCTGTATGTGTGTATATCCATATGAGAATCTATTTGTGTTGGTATGTGGGAAAGATATAGAGTATGTAAGAGTCAATCTCTGAGAAAGAGAGAGAGAGAGAGAGAGAGAGGAAAAGTGTGTGTGTGTGTGTGTATATATATACATGAGTGAGGATGCGTGTATTTTTGTGTACGTAAGAATATAAGGGGAGACTTTGTGTTTGACAGTATGTATATCTATTTGAGAGTGTAAAAGTCTGTGCATGAGAGAGAGAGAGAGAGAGAGAGTGTGTGTGTGTGTGTGTGTGTGTCTATGTAAGAGTGGGAATATGTGTATTTATGTGTATGTAATAATGAGATCATATGGAAATAAGACCTGACCAATAAAATGAAACGCAGTTTCTTCCAGGCAGCAGTTGTATCAATACTATTATATGGATGCACTACTTGGACGCTAACTAAATGCCTGAAGAGGAAACTAGACAGCAATTACACAAGAATGTTGTGAGCAATATTGAACAAGTCCTGGCGTCAACACTCCACAAGACTCCAACTCTACGGCCACTTGCCTCCCATCACGAAAACTATCCAAGTTAGACGAACCAGACATGCAGGACACTGCTGGAGAAGCAAGGACGAACTCATCAGTGATGTACTCCTATAGACCCCCGCATATGGCCAAGCAAAAGCAGGACGACCAGCTCGAACATACATATAGCAGCTATGTGAGGATACGGGATGTAACCCTGAAGACCTGCCAAAAACGATGAATGATAGGGAGAAGTGGCGAGAGAGGGTCAGGGATATCCGTGCTGGCGGCACAACTTGATGATGATGAATAATGAGAGAAAGAGAGACTGTTTATATTTGTGTGTGAGAGTGTAAAAGTTAATGTCTGGTGGAGAGAGAGAGAGGGAGTTTATCTTTACATGAGAACGTGCATTTATGTGAATGCAAAAATATAAAGAGAGGAAGCTAGAGTATTTATGTCCGTGTGTATATATCTCTTTGCGTGTGTAAAAGTCTATATGTGAGAGAGCATATTTACCCAACCCCTCCACTCGGGCAGGATATGACACAAGGTCAAATTTTAAGCGGAGTTTAACAGGTTTGAATTCAGAGTTTTCCTTCTCCTAGACTAGTTGCCTCACCAAGGCTGAAGAACCCAGTCTGCCCTGCTATTTACCCATAGCTTGAGGGAGAATAATTGGATTCATACCTTTCCCAAGGGTATTAGTGCTATGTGAAATGCAATCAGTCTCGTCCAGGAATTTGAACTCGTATCGCCGTATCCATTTCCTATGACAATAACCATTACACCACGGGCACCTCCATATGTGAGAGAGAGAGAGAGAGAGAGAGAGTGTGTGTGTGTGTGTGTGTGTATATGTGTATGTATCTATGCAAGCGAGCGGGAATATGAGTCTGACTGTAATTGTGTATATATAAAAATGCAAGGAGAGACACAGAGTTTTTCTGTGTGTTTATATCTGTTTGAGAGGGTAAATGTTTATGCATGACAAAGAAGGTGTGTATGTGTGTGAGAGTGTAAGAGTTAGTGTCTTGGGGAGAGAGAGACTGTGTGTGTATTTGTATCTGTGTGAGCATTTATATCTGAGGGAGAGACTGCATACATATGTATATATATATATATGCATGTGTGTGTATGTGAAAGAGAGTGTGCAAAAGTTTGTGATTGAAGGAGAGAGAGAGAGTGTTAGTGAGTGTGTATTTAAACATAAGACAGTGAATGTGTGTCTGAGCGTGTATTAATGTGTATGTAAGAATATAGGGAGAGAGAGAGTTTAGGTTTGTATGTGTATATCTGTCTGAGAGGTTTGGTTTGGTTTCTTTGTTTAATGGCATATCATGGCTTATCTAATAACAAAGCTATCCTTGTAGAAGAACAGCAGTGGTATAATTAACCCATAGCTGGGGGAATAAGAGAGTCCAATACTTTCCTCAAGAGTATTAATTCAAAAGTGAATGTAATAGTGTGACTGGAGTTTGAACTCACTTACTTTGAGGCTGCAGTTCAGCTCTTTAGCTATTACACTATGGGGACTCTCCACCCTCATGTGAGAGGGTAAAATTCTATGCATGAGTGTGTGTGTGAGGGAGAGTGTGTAAGAGTCAATGTCTGGGAAAAAGTGTATATGTGTTTTGAATCTGTGTGAGAGTGTACATCTAAATAAAATACTGCACATGTCCATGTGGGTGTGTATGGATGTGAGAGAGAGAGAGCAAGTAATGTCTGTACGCATATATAGTGGAGTTGTGCCAAGTTGGTTGGTGGTTCACTGACCATGCTTAAATTTGTGGTCAAGTGTCTGACCACTAACTAGTGATTGGTAAATGGAATCTCTGAGAGTCTTTGCATTTTAGTAATAGGAATCAATGTAGTAGCAAAAGAATTGGTAAAGAGATAAGAAGAAAAGTTACATTTGTAGCAGATGAAGTGTCTTTTATTTCTGATGGGGAAGAGAGGGTAGAAGCAAAAGGTGGGTAATTGGTTTGTTGTGGGTCGGGTGGGAGTAGATAAATAAAAGAACAGTAAGTCAGAGTGAGATACCAAAGAGTTGCTTCCAACCAACAGAGAAATAGATTACTGATGAGACTGATTGGAATGGACATTAATGGAATGAGATGACAGAACAGATGTTTGATCATTGGGGGGTGGGGCAAACAATAAGTGCAAAAAGAGAGAGAGAGAGAAAGAGAGACTGAAATAAAGAAAGACTAACACAGAGATTTAAAAAAAAGAATGAAAACGATAGAAAGACATGAATACTAAGTTGGTAAGAAAAAATAGACATTAGAAGAAAAAAAAAGAAGGAAGAGAAAATTGGGGATAAAAAGAAAGTAAAGATGTTTGTTTGTTTTTTTGTTTAATGGCATATCAACCTTTGTAGGTTATTTAATGCCAGGCCTATTCTCCTAGAAGAACAGTAGTGTTACTATTTAACCCATAACTGGGAGGATAGGGGGGTTCATACCTTTCCCAAGGGTATTTGCCCAAAAGTGAACATAATAGCATGACTGGAGAATGAACTTGTGTGCTACGATTCTGCAGTCCATCGCTTTAACCATTACACCACGAGGACACCCCCCCCCAGAAAGTAAAGAGAGAGTAATATTAAAACAAATAGAAAGCGAGAAAGACATGAAAATAGAATCAGAATTGTAAGAAAAAGAGAAGGAAAATGAACGAAAAAGATAGAAAGAGAGAGATAAATGTATATGGTGTAAAAATAAAAAGAGGTAAACTGCACTCCCAAAGCCAACACCAAAAATAAAAGTGAAAAGTGAATAAGTCCCCTCCCCCACCAAAAAAAGATTAGACTGTTTGGAAAATAATACCTGGTTTTACATTTAAATACTAATTTCCAAAAAACAAACAAATGATTTTTAAAAAATGGAGTGAGAGAAGAGAAAAAAGTCATGAGGAAAAGAAGAAAAGAGGGAGAAAGAAATACTGTGTGAGGGTGAAGAAAAGAGAGTCTGTTGCAATGTGAGAAGAAGCCCAACCCCACATTACTTCCTCACTCCCCTCAAAAAATTATTTGCACTCTCCTGTGAATGTTATGTGAACTGATTTTTGTGTGCTAATTCTTACACTATAAACATTTTTACATGCTGTCACCCTCCTTCCCTAACTTAATGGATACACCCCCACTTACACACACTTAAAATATCCTGTTTGTATTTTCCTAATACCTGTGATACAAGGTCAATTTTTAAAAGGTCTACTGCAGGACTGAATGCGGAGATTTACTTCTAGACTGGTTGCTTTGCAGAGGCTAAAGAACTCATTTTGACCAACTATTTACCCATAGCTGGTGGAAGAACAGACAAATCCATGCTTTTCCAGAGGGTATTAACATGAAGTGAACCTTGTCCAAGATTTGAACCTGGGTTGCCAAATCCCATTTCTTATGATGATAACTGTCATGTGATATACACTTCACCCAAATCCTCTTAACATACCTGGAAAAGTTGTGTAATGAAAATGTAATGGTCAAGAAAGAAAAAGAAACCAAGGGAAAATAGATGCTTTGATGATGGAAAGGCTTACCCAGGGGCTGATTTGATAAAATCTCTCAGATAAGAAGTGAGAGACAATGGTAATGTCCAGTTACAAAAGTCCTTTGAATTTAGATAATCTTTATAATAATGATAAATGTTGTTTGTTACATTGTTGTTTTTGTTGCTGCTATGCTGATATCACAAGGGACAAAGCTGAACATCAGTGAAATTAAAAGAAAATAAGGAAAAAAAATTGTTGAAGGAAGTCTGACCAGTTTTAATCTAAAAGAAAAAAAAAATCTGTCCTAGATATGACACAAAACTAAATTTGATGGTGAGGCTCCCATTCTGGAGATCTAGGAAGTGCAGAGTATTACTTGATTGCTATTACTCCCAGGTCAACTCTAAACTATCATATTAGTGTTCTATCTATGGCTCAAATACAGCTGTTTAAAAATTACTTGTATTTAATTGGAGCATGTACAAAAAAAATCTCTTAAGAAACAACGATACAAAAAATGTAAATATGAATGTACAATGAATGCAATTCTCTAACCTTGAGGAATAAAATAAACCTTGATGAGTTGACATTCCGTTAAAATCAATCAATTGATTAATTTATTCTACTTTTCTTCTTCCTATTCCAATTATCCTTTCTATTTCCTTTTCTTTTCTCACTGAATGATTTTAGCAATCACCATGTGAATCAAATTCATTCCCCAAGTAAAATTTCCATTTATTTCTACCAGATTTTTTCAACCCAGAAGACATAATCAGACTTGCATGCATTCAAATATGCTTTTTTTTATCATCTATTGTTTTGAAGTCATTTGCTTAAGCCTTTCTACTATATTCTTACAGAGTTTACTTTATTTAACAATTGTTGTTTTTTGATTCAATATTTTCACCATCTTTACTTCATTATAAACTTTATTCCAAATTATCATTGTTGTATTTTATCATATAAGTAATAGTTAGAGTTGGTGTAATGGTTATCGTCATAGGAAATGGACACAGCGACACGAGTTCAAATCCTACTCGAGATTGATTGCATTTCACATAGCACTAATACCCTTGGGAAAGGTATGAATCCAATTAGTCTCCCTCCAGCTATGGGTCAATAGTAGGACAGACTAGGTTCTTCAGCCTTGGTGAGGCAATTAGTCTAGGAGAACTCTGAATTCAAACCTGCAAAACTCTGCTTAAAAACTGACCTTGTGTCATATCTTGCTTGAGCGGAGGGGTTGGGTAAATATGGTTAGAGTTCAGTTATTTTTTGGAGATTTTTTGATGAAACATTTTTACTAATAATCATATTACTTGTTAAACTCAATCTTATTATCACTGTCAGTTGCGTTTAGAATATGTTGATTGTATCTTCTGCAGAGGAACAAGACCCCCTCCCCAAAAAGAAGAGTTGTAGGTATGACACTAAATTACATCTGATGGTGAGGTGACAGTTCTGGAGATCTGGGGAGTGTGCAGTTCTCCCATCATTGCTACTACTCCCAAGTCCTCTCCGACCCAGAGTTTGTGTCCCACCTATGGGTCAGATAGAACTGTTTGCATTTCACATAGCACTAATATCCTTGGGAAAGGTATGCATCCAACTGTTTCTGCTCCGAATACAGGTAATTAATAGGGAAGACTGGGATTTTTAATCTTGGTATAGCAACTAGTTGAGATGGTAAACATTTATACATGACAGAGAGTGTGTGATAGTGTAAGATTTCAAACCTGTTAAACACTGACATTGTGTTACATCCTGTCAGTGGTTGAGGGGTTGGGTAAATATATACTCTTTATGCATTTGAAAATCAATAAAAATATACTAATCTATAACTGCCCAGTTGGCTGAGGCTGTAGAATACACTATCTACTTCTCTGCAGAGGGGTAAGACCCCCACCCCACCAAATGAGTGTCCTGGATATGACACTAAACAATCTGATAATGAGGTTCCAGTAATGATAGAGCTTTGGGGAATGCAGAGCACTCCTGAATTACCATCACTCCCAGGTCCACTCTGACCCAGAGTGATAGTATGGGTCAAATAGAACTAAAGTGCATACTTATGCTAAACTGAATTGTTTGAAATGGAACCGTTTTTGACATTAAAACTGTACTTACGCTAAACTGAATTGTTTAAAATGGAACGGTTTTAACATTTAACTATGTGTAAACAAACTCTATACTTATACTAAACTGAATTATTTGAATTAGAATTGTTTGACAAAACTGAGTAGCTTGAAATAGAAATGTTTTAGATAATTAAACTGTGTACTCATGCTAAACTGAACTGTTTGAAATAGAATTGATTATTCATATAAAAATGGATCTGGCATTAAATAACCTACAAAGGTTGATATCCCATAAAACCCAAAGAACCAACCAACCAACTACTCTATAATTAATATCTAAACTATTCCCCCTAATTGTTCTAGACAAACATTTTATGTACAAATATAAGTGACATTCTCTTATAGTAGATACATCTTGGCAAGCCTTTACTTTAATCATTATAAGAACCCAACAAAATGCTTATCAGATCTGTTTTAAGGTTAATAATCGCAATACTATTCAGGTACAATGTTATCTTGAATTAGTTTCTTTTTTTCCCATTTACTGTTTTTGGAATCACTTTGAGAAACTAGTAAACATTTTTTATAATGCTTTAAGACAAGAATTTTCAACCATATTTTGTTTCTTGTCTTTTAAGAAAAATCTAGTAAAATATTTTTTCCTTTCTTCTTTGACATTATTGCTATTATCATATCTATGAAATAGTTATATTTTTAATCTTTTTTTCTTATCACTGAGGCACTGGAAGAAATGTTAAACTGAAAAAGATGTTTGGTGGCTTCTCTAATAGCATAGCAGGCAAAGAACTTACTCAAAAGTGTCAAAGTAAACTTTATCTTTCATCTATAAACAGTTGTAGAATAAGCATTGGTAATATACAGAAAAAAAAGCCAAATTGACTTGGTGTATTACTTCTATATATAAAGATCAAGAAAAATAAGGCCTTCATATTTTTTATTCCGACTTTTTTCTATGCAAAAATATCCACTTAGACCAATTTTTGGTTTTCTACAAACTCTAACACCTTATTTTTTTCCCAACTACTTGAAAGATATCTTGAGAGATTTCTTCGTCCTGAAACAACAGACAAAATATTTCATTAAAATGATATCATATATCAAAAAGTCTTATGTTCATTTATACTGCGCTAAAAACAGTACAACTTAATTTTCCTGCTTTTGTAACAAACTCTAGTTCTACATATTATCACATGATGGCAATAGTTATATTAACTATTGGCAAATGTCATTTAGACAGCTCAGAGTAAACAAGATCCTGACATTTAAAAATCATGGCACCTGTGAAGAAATGTTGTATATCTAATTCTGATAAGATACTTTTCTAAGTTCTGAGGTTTTTTTTTCTAATGATAATAAAACAAATAAATTCAAAATGATTTGTAGATGAAGGACATTTGGTTTGGTTTCTTTGTTTAATGGCATATCAACCTTTGTGATAGATAAAGTCAGGGAAAGTAATGATTGTCGTGGGGCAGCTGATGAGATATTTCTGCAATATCACGTTCCTCACAGACAAATATAGTAAATAAAGACTTTGGATGGAGGAAAAAAGATAAAAGTATGTATTTACCCAACCCCTCCATCTACTAGCAGGATGTAACACAAGGAGTACAGTGGGTTTGATTTCTGAGTTTTCCTTCTCTTAGACTAGTTACCTAACTAATGCTCAAGAGGACATTCTGCCCAACTATTTACCTGTAGCTAGGAGAAGAATGGTTGGATTCATAACTTTCCCGAGAGTATTAGCATGAAGTGAAACAAAAAAAGGCTCACCTAGGATGTGATCTTGAGTTATTAAATAAAAGAAAACAAAATCTGGTCCCAAGTGATTAAAATAAGAGTTTTTTCTTTTCTTTTTAATTTTTCGTTTTGATTATCAATTTTGTTTAAAATGTTTGCTTCCATAATATTGCAAAAAGAAAAATGGATTTAGATGTACCATACTGAGTCAAAAAAATGAATCTAACAAGCTGCAATGATCTCCACCAAATCTTGTAAAGCACTGACTCTTTCCTCAAAGCAACCCGCTTTTATCACGTCAAAGACCACCTCATTTGCATATGAGCAGTGATAATTTGCGTAACTTTGCAAGATCAGATGGTTATAAAAAGTCACGGGCGCCATCTTGAATTTCTTCATTTCCCAGCCTAACTCTGAACGATGCACACACAAGGTCGCTTAAAAGGTAAGCCCCCCTTTCCGTTTTCACTTTTTTCGCCACACACACTTACATTTGTATAACACACAATTCATTAAAGTTTTTTAAAATTCTACTAGAGAGCAAAAGGGAGGGAAAATACTCAAGTTTCAAGTAATTAAAAGCAAAAAAAGAAAAAGAAAATTTTGAATATTGTGCCCATAAAAAATAAGGTCTAAATCCAAATTTAGTGCCTTTAGAATATCAGATTTAAATTTATCATATTATCCATATTATTTGTTAGAAAGCTAAATTGCCAAATAGTTGAATTGAAAAATACAAAAGCACAAAGAAATTCATACGCTGGACAGATGATATGATTTTACATCTAGTCTTATGCTAATCTCATATCATGCTAATGGCATGAACCTAAAATCTTGTGCCACCTGATTCCCTATCTCAGTACAATTATGCATAGAAGAAAAGAAAAAAAACATGAGATAGCAAAGAAAATCCTGGATAAGTCTTTTATCACTTTAATCCAGTTTTATGCAAAGTTATTTCTTCCTGAAAAGAACAGCTATTGAGCGATGAAGAAGAAATCAAACCCAGAGTATAATAAACTACAGCTTAGGAATTTGCTTGACTGTATTCTAAGTGGATTTTTTTTTCTAATGTCAGGTGTCTTTGCTTGACTTTATTTCTACAGAATGAAATAAAAAGAAGGAAACATCTTTAATTTCCACCTGTACAAATTCAAATAAATAGAGTTAATTTAAAGAAAAAAATAGGCAGATCAAACTGATAAAAAGTTAAGTCTTGTTTGATTTTCTGACAAATAATATGGATTCTGTATAATATGGATAAATACACATTCTATATGCAATAACCCAATTCTGTTGGTTAAAAATACTTGCTTTAATTTCTACCACTGATAATCTATTTCTTCCTAAATTTACATACCTAATGTACAGAGTGAATGACAAAATTTGCACAAATTTTAGGCAAAGAATGACAAAAAATAATAGTTAAAGCATCAAAGTCTACTTTCAAGTCCTAAGTAACATTCATTTTCTTGTAGCAGGAAAAAATAATCTTCTAAGATGAGCTAAGGTGGATTTAGATCTACAAGGGTGGGTTGAAAAGTTCAGATGATAATGTCATATCTGCTGTTGTTGACGTTTTTATTAATGGGACAACACTGATGGAAAAAGTGTGGACTGTGAAAAGGGATTAGGTTAATAAATAAATTTCATTTGGTCACATTGCAGTCCATGAAATTTTTATCCAACCTTTGTAATTCTACTTTTGTGAGAAGAATGATGAAATACTCTTTCAACCCTGCACACCTCCTAAGTTAATTCTTTTGATAATTTTTCAACAAAATATAGAGAAATTTCAACTAGTTAAATTTCTGATATTATATCCAAATGGACCTGGGAGTAATAGTAATGAAGGAGTATTTCACTCTCCTCAAAGCTCAAGAAGTGGAGCCTCACCATCAGATGCAGTTTATTTGTTTTTATTTTTTTTAAATGGCATATCAACCTTTGTAGGTTAAGATGCAGTTTAGTGTCATACTGAGGATACTATATATACATGTGTATATGACTTTTTAAAAAAAAGTAAAATTGAATTTTTTTCTATAAATGTCTGGAGTTGGTTTATAGCAAAAATTATTTTAATCTCACAAAATATTTCTTTTGAGGGTATTCAAAATGGCTGGAAATCAAACAGTGCTCTAGGCTGTCATCTAATTTTTGGTGGCTAAGAATTGGAAACCATGAGAAATTTACAGAAGAATATGTGATATGTATGGAGAAGCATGTTTTAGTCAAAAAAATGTTTACATATCAGCTAAAGATGAGTTTGCCACTATGAACCCGAATCAAAAAGACAGTCTGTGGAAAGGAAATACACTGACTAACTGCTAAAGAAAAAGTTCTGGATGCAGTTGTCAATAAGGAAGGTCATGCTGACAGTCTTCTGGGACATGAAAGAACCCATCACTATTGTTCACCTTAAAAAAGGTGCAAATGTTAATAGTGCTTTCTATTGCCAATTCCTTAGGCAAAATTCATGATATTTATTGCATAACTCTTGAATATATATTTATATATTATGTATGTGCACACACACTCACACACATATATATATATATAGTACCACCTATAAATTTCTAGTGGAATATTATACAGTCAAAACAAATTTAAGTTATTATTTATGAACATATTCTACAGCACTCAGTATTGAAAGATAAAATTGCATAAATTTATATGGATAGTGTACATTTTTTTTTGTTTTTTACTGTTACATATATATTTTTTGGGATATAGAGTTTCAGTACTGAAGATTTTGGTAAAAAGTAATGCCTAATTATATCTGTTTTAATTATATAATGTTCCATTCTTGTTAGGTGTTTACTGAGACATGGGTGATACTACACATACACACATGCAAATAAATATATAACATGATTAAATATAGCTGATGAATATCAAAAGAATATACATTAGTTGCTTGATCAAATTTATTATAGAGAGTCAAGCCTGATAATCAACCTCAGAATCAATACAGGGATTAAATAAGTAACAAATCTAGTTATGTTTTTTTTTAATCCTCACATCCTTACTTAATACAAATCAATGAAATGGGATTAAAATATTTTGAAGCATGCATAAACTCAAACATAAGTAGGCAATTGTTACAGGGATAATCTTGTGGACCTTGGAATTAAAGGACTTGAAATCTATTGGATTAAAGTAAATACTTGTTTTGAATTTAAGGACACAGATTTGAAGGGAGGTGTATTTTTAAAATTTTATTTTAGTGGTGGTGTATAGTAAAAAGTAAGGAAAGTTGGTGACCATAGTGAAGGGTGACCTGAAGGCTCCCTTTTTCAATAGCTACTACACCAAGGTGTAGGGAAGGGTGCAACTCCATTCCCTGGATTGCTCCACTTTACCCTTGATCCTAACCTTATAATGCTGAGTGTTAAGCAAGGTGACACAAAGTACCATTTTTTGAGTCTTTGGTATGACTCGACCTGGGATTGAACCTCAGTCATCCGGACAATTGGCAAACACTCTACTCATTAGACTAATGGCCCGGTGGTGTATATCATGTTGTAAAAAAGTACATGATGGAGAACACAAAATAGACAGTATAGAACAAATATAAAAACGTAGAGGTATATTTAGTATAATGGCAACAAATATAAAAACGTACAGGTATATTTAGTATATGTGGCAAGAAATAAAATTAACAACCTGAGTTCAAATTCTGAACAAGGTTGTTTATGTCTCACATCATGAAAATGCTCTAGGGAAAGGTATGAATTCATCTGTTCTTCCCCCAGTTATGGAGAAATAGTAGGGCAGACTGTGCAACCAGTCAAGGAGAACGAAAACTCTGAATTCAAACCAGTCAAATTCCACTTAAGAATTACCCTACCTACGGTGAAGAGGTTGGGAAAATACATACAGCAAATAAAAAATTTAAAGAATTATTGTCTGAAAATGTTGAATGTTATGATTATTCTAACAGCTGTTTGATAACTAATATCCTAAGGATGATATTCAGACATTAATACTTTTATTTTTTCAAAAATGCACGTGCAGATATGTGACTTTATTCTCGTAATCCCTGCGAGTGCTTAATTAAAATCTTCCCAAAGTTTGGCCACCAGTCATCTTAATATTATCTCATCACTTATAATTTCTAAAAATGTAAACATGAACTAAAAGATTGTCTAAATCTGTCTTCAGTATAATTCAATGCTCTTTTTGTAGTATTGGACAAAAAAAATTTTTTAAATGAAAAAACAGACAGTGAAAAAAATGGAACCATTTTTTATTATTACCACAAATTTTAATGAAACTTCAATGGCTTGGACACACATTGAAAGTGATTATTTTCCTTAATTATTTCTTTCAATCTTCCGTTAGTTGTTGCAAAAAGTCATAATTTTTTGAAAAGAAAATTCTCAAAAATACCAAAAAATTGGAAATTTCTAAGAATTTTCTTTTTCTTGATTTGATAATGGCTAGTAAGCATTTGTCTGAATTGGAAAAAGGTCAAATTGTGGCAAACAATGTTTGTGGACCGTCATTTCGTGGTATTACAAAAAAACTGAATCACCATCATTCATCAATTGACGTCAACAGTTTGTTGTTTTGTTTTTGTTTTTTTTTGTCCAATAATGTATTTCTGAGATGAAATATTGCTTCCTTGTCTTTATTACTTTTATCACAATGTTTAAAACATTTCCAAAAGATTAGCAAATATAGAGTCGAGCAAAATGATCCTTCAGGTTTGGAAGGTAAATAAAAATACTAACAAAGATCCTATTCAGATTAGATTTTTACCATAAGCAAGAAATATTTGCAATTATAGTCACAAATATCAAAAAACTATTTATTTCTGAACACTTTTCTTCATTTATTCATAACTTTAGTTTATAAATTTTAACTCATGTTATTTTCAGACCTCATACAGAATGCTGCAAAAATATATCCCACATTTTAAACTATTACCTTTGTGGTAGAGTGTTCACCAATGGTCTGGGAGACCTGGGTTCAGTCCCAAGTTGAATCATACCAAAGACTTTAAAAATGGTACTTGATACCTCCTTGCAGAACACTCAGCAATATAAGGTATGTATCAAGGGTAAAGTGGAGCAATCCAGGGAAAGGAGTAGCACCCTCCCCTATACCTTGGTGTAGTAGCTATTGAAAAGGGAGCCTTCTGGTCGCCCTCGACTACGGCCACCAACTTTACTTTATTTACCTGTGTGGTGCAAGGGAACTTTGGCAAGTGGTAATGATAGCTCCATCTAGCTAATGTTTAGCTTTTTTTTCCAGATATGATAAGTTATGATCACAAATTGGATAGAAAATCAATACTGTTATGGGTGGGGGTGTCCTCATGGTGTAATGGTTAAAGCGATGGACTGCAGAATCGTAGTAAGCGAGTTCGTACTCCAGTCGCACTATTATGTTCACTTTTGGGCAAATACCTTTGGGAAAGGTATGAACCCCTTTATCCTCCCAGCTATGGGTTAAATAGTACCACAACTGTTCTTCTAGGAGAATGGCCTCAGCATTAAATAACCTAAAAGGTTGATATGCCATGCAACAAAGCAACCTGTTATGGGTTGAAAATTCTGGAACAGCATCATTCTGATGTAACATGAAATGAGCATGAAAAGCTCTCAGTGTAGCAATTACAGATTCAACAGTCTTAAAAAATGTTTCAACAGCAAATACATGGTAATCCAAGCCATGAGCATAACTAATCATATCTGAAAAAAAATTGTAAGACATTAGCTAGATGAAGCTACTACTATCACTTGCCAAAGTTTACTTGCACCATACAGATGACAGTTGAAAATGTGGGAGGTATTTCTATTGCATCCTGTATCAAAGAAAATGTACAAGTTTGCCTATTTTCACTTAGAAAATAGGTTACTTTTTTTAAAATTTCATTAACCAGATTCCAAAAGGCAAAGTTTGGAGGATATAACGGCCATTTTCAATATTTTTACATAATAAGCAATTAAGAAATAAAAAATACCATCCAGGAAAAAAAAAACTGTGTTACATAGTATTATCCAAGGCACAAAAGTAAAATTTCAAAGGGATATTGACTATTTTTGATACATTAATGATATAAGCAACTAAGAAATAACATATACAATCCCAAAACAAAATTTGTGTTTCATAGTGTTATGCAGGGCTCAAAAGCAAAGTTTGAAAGGGATAATGGCTATTTTCTATACTTTTACAATAAAAGTAATTAAAAAATTACATATATGATCCCACAACAAAATTTGTGTTACAGTGTTATTCAGGGCTCAAAAGCAAAGTTTGAAAGGGATAATGGCTATTTTCTATACTTTTACAATAAAAGTAATTAAAAAATTACATATATGATCCCACAACAAAATTTGTGTTACAGTGTTATTCAGGGCTCAAAAGCAAAGTTTGAAAGGGATAATGGCTATTTTCTATACTTTTACAATAAAAGTAATTAAAAAATTACATATATGATCCCACAACAAAATTTGTGTTACAGTGTTATTCAGGGCTCAAAAGCAAAGTTTGAAAGGGATAATGGCTATTTTCTATACTTTTACAATAAAAGTAATTAAAAAATTACATATATGATCCCACAACAAAATTTGTGTTACAGTGTTATTCAGGGCTCAAAAGCAAAGTTTGAAAGGGATAATGGCTATTTTCTATACTTTTACAATAAAAGTAATTAAAAAATTACATATATGATCCCACAACAAAATTTGTGTTACAGTGTTATTCAGGGCTCAAAAGCAAAGTTTGAAAGGGATAATGGCTATTTTCTATACTTTTACAATAAAAGTAATTAAAAAATTACATATATGAACCCACAACAAAATTTGTTTTACATAGTGTTATAGAAGAGAGGAACAGGAAATGGAAAAAAATGATACCCCATCTATCTCTGTCTGCAGGTTCAAGTTTTTAATTAAAATTAAAACAAATCTTTCTGTTAACTGAAAAATATTGAGTAGAGAAATGGAAAAGACAGAAATAGATAAAAACATAATGAAAAATGAAAAAAACATAATAGAAAAAGAAAAAAGATTTAAGTGGAAAACAAGTGGTTAAAGAAGAGTTGGACAGAAAGAAAATGAAATAAAAGAGTATTTTAAAATATTTTTGTATTGTCTTTATTTCATTAAAAGATGAGTATTACGACATGATTCAAAGCACAAGCTTTTCTTTTTAGTAAATATATTAAAAAAAGAAAATAATAAACAAAATAAAACATTTCCTTTTTGATGAAAGAACTTTCCTATATGTTTCAGACAGCAGGAAACAATTTTTCTCTGAAAACACTCTCTCAAGTTTCTCTAGAATAACTTGAAAATAAACCAAATCATCTGCAAATTTTCCTTTCCCTAATAATGTCAGAAAGCACAAATAGTTTCCCTAGGGTGCAGAATTTGATTACAGATTTAAAGAAGAAAATTTTAATAAAAAAATTCTATTCCCTCTAATTTTCCAAATGGAGTCCTGATTCTAAAATGCACGTGTTTGACCTTCAGCAATATATTTATTTTACAGTAGCTTATAATTCTTTATTCTTTATGAACGAAAATAGAGAGTAAACAAAATTACGGAAAAAAAACCTCTAAGAAGCATGGTAAACATCACAAAATCTAAAAAAATATTTTAAATTTTTTATCAGTTATCTATAATCAAACAGTACAATTTTCCCCAGGTTCAGTTTATACCTCATAGGACTGCTTTCGACTCTCTTAGTTTAATATAGGGTTAATAACCTTAGATGTCTAAGGTTTAAGCTCTATGAATCAACAAGGAGGTTTTTTAAGTTTTCACTATAATAAATCTAGATAGTTTTTAACACAAAATCTTTTTGACATCAAAATAACATTTTTCTTTTTCAATACAATTTTCAATTCTTTCATATCCTTTTATCTCATAACTTGTTTATCCATCATTATTGTATTCTTTCAACTAATCATTAATTCACATGATTTCAATGAAGAAGACTAAAACTTTTTGAGAAATTTTACCCATAACTTCCATGAATTAAAACAATAATTAAAAAAAAAAAATTTGACAATTAAATGTCTCAATATGAAAGTAAGTAAAAAGTGGTAGTTAACTTACAAATTTTCGTATGTGTGTAATTTTTTTTGCTCTAGGAAAATGAAGGTAGTGCAAAAAAAGTTGGGATGATATTGAATAACTTGAAATTCAGATTAACGGATTGATTTTAACAACATATCAACTTGTTAAGGGTTATATTATACATAGAGGTTTAGAAATAGTTTTTTTATCCTATTTACCAACCCCTCCGCTCGGGCAGGATATGACACAAGGTCAATTTTTAAACGGAGTTTAACAGGTTTTAATTCAGAGTTTTCCTTCTCCTAGACTTGTTGCCTCATCAAGGCTGAAGAACCTAGTCTGTCCTACTATTTACCCATAGTTGGAGGGAGAATAATTGGATTCATACCTTTCCCAAGGGTATTAGTGCTATGTGAAATGCAATCAGTCTCGTCCAGGATTTGAACTCGTGTCGCCATGTTCATTTCCTACAACGATAACAATTACAACACGGGCACCTCCAGAAATAGTTTTTTTATTGTATGTTCGTATTTATAGTTTTTGCGTAGTTGTTTCTTAAGAGGGCTTGTTATTTTGCACATGGTCCGATTAAATATGGATTATTTTTAAACAAATCTATTTGAATCATAGAGGGGACCCTAACAGGTACTATTACTCTAGGTCAGTGTGGACCTGGTAGTAATGGTAATGAAAGGGTACCCCACACTCCCCAAATCTCACTTACCCAGTTTTTTTCCATCAACCCTTGAGTCATCCCAACAAACAGAAAATTTCTGTCACAATCTCTTGTTATGAAATAGAGCCCAGGAAGAAGTGGATTCATACTTTTTTCAGGAGAATAAGAGTAAACGGAACATAACCAGTCTTAGGTAGAATTGAAATTTAACTGATTCTATTTTTCATACTGATAACAATGACATTACCCAAAACCTTCACATGTCTGTGTCTCTCTCACTCTCATTTCCCTTTCAGACTAATACCCTTGGAAAAAGGTATGAACCCCTTTATACTCCCAGCAATGAATTAAATAATATCACTACTGTCTTTCCAACAAGGATTGCTTTGGCATTAAATAACCCATGAAGTTTGATACTCTATTAAACAAAGAAACCAAACCATACCTCTCCCTTATATATTAACCTGATTATTTATATTTTATACCTGAGAGTATTCAAAAGATTATACAAAAGGAATATAATGAAGATGGGCCCAGTTTCAATTATATAATATCCATTTATTCACATTGTGTAAATAATGGTGGCCAGAAAAGACATCAGAGTCTTTATAGAAACTTTATTTGGTCTTTATGGTTTGCTGTGATTCAATTTGTTTGTGTAGAGAGCTGAAATATGGTTTACGCAGACAATGAGGTTATAGCAAAATAGTGATTTAAAGTTCTGCTGAGAAAAAAGGGATTCAAAAGTAATGCTTCATAATTCTAAGAAGATTAAGCTTGGTTGTATAAACATAGAGAAAAAGTCAGAAGACTATATATATATATATATATATATATATATATATATATATATATATATTGAGAGAGAGAGAGAGAGACAGAAAGAACAACATTTACAAATAAAGAGCAAAACAGAATTAGTACGATAAATCCAATAAATACATTTTAGCATTATCCATTTAACAAAACTAATGGGCCTCTGTTTCTCTCTTTACAACTCCATGTTAATCTATATAAAAGAAATGAAAAGCACAAAAAGAAATCAATGTCAGTTCACTATATATATATATATATATATATATATATATATATATATATATATGGACATACACACACGCAAACAGTATTACCAATAAATAAGTACACCCCAAACAATTTTTTTAAAGTTTATTTTCTTCTAAATCAAAGATACCAGGATTTTATTATTTCTAATGGAAGATTATCCAATTATAATAAATATTATTATGTATTATTCATGACCAAACTTTATATGATTGAAACTGAACACAGTTGTGTAGTTTCAAGAATTTCTAATCTAATACTAATAATTTGTAACTAATTATATTGATTCACATAACTATTTCAGCTCACATTCATTTTTAAATGGGTAGATACTTCATCCTTTGCAGCAGTATCAATGTTTAATCATTAATTTTAGTTCAAAATCACTTTTAACATTATCCCATACAAATCTATTTGATCCATAGATGGGATCACACTAGGTCTTTGTGGATCTGAGAGTTTGGCAAAAGAGTATAATTCTACACTCCCCAAACCCCAAAACTTGACCATTAACACTGGATGTAGTATAGACTCATACTCAAGACATCCCCCCATTTCTTTTGGAGAGGCGTCTTACCCTTCTACAGTTGGATACAGTTAGGCACCTCTGGTGCATTTTCACATAGCACTAATACCCTTGGGAAAAGTATGAATCCAATTATTCTCCCTCCAGCTATGGGTAAATAGTAGGGCAGACTAGGTTCTTCAGCCTTGATAAGGCAACTAGTCTAGGAGAAGGAAAACTCTGAATTCAAACCTGTTAAACTCCGCTTAAAAATTGACCTTGTGTCATATCCTGCCTGAGTGGAGGGGTTGGTAAATATGGTTAGGCACCTCTGGTGGTGTCTTGGTTAGCAAGCTAGACTGACAAACCTTCACGAGTGAGTGTGATTCTCACTGGATGCCCCATTCATACAGCCTTGTGCCACATATGAGCAAAGCACTTAGTAAATTACTGCAGAGGATACAGTTAGAATATCCTTAAGCCCTGACAATATTATCATATATGGCATGAAATATGTACGTATAAATGTGAAAACACAAATATATGTGGAAGAAGTCCTCATAGCAGAGTGGCTAACGTGCTGGATTGTGACATCGCAGAAAGTGAGTTCAAACTTCAGTTGCATTATTAAGTTCACTTTTAGACTAATACCCTTAGGAAAGGTATGAACTACCTTATCCTCCCCGCTATGGGTTAAATAGAACCACTACTGTCTTTCTACAAGGATGACATTGGCATTAAATAGCCCAATAAAGTTGATATGCCATTCAACAAAAAACTAACAAATGTATCTCCATCTTAAGTGCTAAGTTCTCAAACTCATACTAAAATGTGGTGTAATTCCTTTGCGGACATTTCATTCAAATGAACAAGAAATAGCATTCAGAATTGGCATAACTGGTATTTATAAAGCTTAACTTAGAAATGCTCGAGCCAAAAGGAAAAGTAATGGAAAGATTTTATCAAATGCTTGTAAATGATGTATAAGAAAGCAAGCAAGAAAGAAAGAATTCTGTAAACTTCAAAAACACTTCAAAGATTTCCCTAACAGTCTATAAAAATAGCGAAGGGAAATTTCACATCTTTCAAAATAATTGGTTTCATTCATCATTGAATGTTTTGTAATATATCAATTGTTTTTTAAAAATCTTAAAATAAATTACTTTTTTAAATTATATTCTCCTGATGATGATCTTAGGTCAAAATTAGTAGAGAAAGACTAAAAGTATGAATTTACCCAACCTCTCCACCATGAGCAGGATGTGACACAAAGTCAATTTTTCAGCATAGTAAAGATGGTTTGAATTCAGGGTTTTCATTCTCCTAGACTGCCAACCCATGGCTAAAGAACCTAGTGGGGAGAATGCATTGATTCATACCTTTTCCCCGAGGGCATTAGCTCAATGTGAAATACAAACAGCCTCAACCAGGATTTGAACTTATGTTGCTGATTTCATTTCCTACTATGATAACCATTATGCTAAGTAAACCTCTAAAATATTAAAAAATAAAAAGTAAGTAATTATAAAGAAATCTTATTCCTCCTTGCCTTATAATTTTTGGTCATCTTATAGCAAACAAATGTGCCTCCATATATTTAGTCAAATGTTTCAATGTAGAGACCAAATTTGCTATGGATATTTAGTGGAACCATCTCATGGTACGTTATATACCCTGCCTATGAACATTAACGGGTATGTCTCATTCCTCATAAATACATTGGATACTATTGTGAAGAAGAGAAGACCAGAATTCACATCACGTGCCTAACCCTCCTAGAGCTTCAGGGGCCATCCTCCCAGCCTCTAAAGCTCCTCGGAGGGGCTAGGCTTATCTCCTGGTGCTGGAAGCGCCCCTTTTTAGGTGAATGCCAATGGAACCCAAAGCATTTTTGGAACTGCTGAGCGTATCTGGGCTATGGCCCTGTGCCTGGACTCACCTAAAAAAGGCCTTGTGCTAAACAGATTGGTGGGACATACAACAAATTGGAAAAAGTAGTCACCACTAGCAGCAGTTACATTCTTCACGCCACTGGCAATTATTGTATTTTGTTAATTTTGTTTATTTTCCATCCTTTTGTTAGGCTACAATATGGTATAATGGTTATCTCATAGGAAGTGAATTTGGGTACCAGAATTCAAATCCTAGATAAGGCTGTTTTTATTTCGCACTGTGCATACACTTCTGGGGGAGATATGAAGCCTACTATTCTCCTTCCAGATATCAGTGAATAGTAGGATACACTTGGCTCTTTAACCTTAGTATGGCAACCAGTCTAGGAGAAGGAAAACTGACTTCAAAATCAGTTGTAGAACTGGAAAGGAATGGGTTTCACCAGGCAATTAATGCTGCAGACACAATATGAGTAGTCCCCCCCCATGACTAAACCAGGTTACAAGATAAGTCTTGGAAAGATTTTAACATAAAAAATCTTCCACATTGAAAGAGCTATTTGGCCTGCCTTGAGAAACAGCTTTTGAAATTCTGGATTCTCACTTGGGTTTGAATACTAATAATCAGCCACACAAGGAGATATCCGGCTATCCCAACCACAAGGCAAATTATCTTTTAGTTACCATCATTCAAGGAATTAAAACTTCTTTAATACTTTGACATATCTTGTAAATAAAAAGTATTCTTGTTAATAACCATAATCAAATGATTGCCAAATGAAAAGCAGAGACCACGAGTGGCTCTTAGCACTTTGTGGTTGGTTGGGTTTTACGTTATATCAACCCTTGTAGATTATTTTATGCCAATTCCTGATCATGCATGTTCAATATATATAATTTGTAAATGAATAGTTTGTAGGTAACATTTTAAACAAGCCTGAGCTCATTTATATGTTCATTATTAAATGGTTTTAAGTATTGCTATTTAACACTAACAATTCAATCATTTGTTTGCACATAGTTAAATTGTTAAAGAGTTATATTTGGCCCAGAGATGGGGGCCTGTACAAATACTACCACTCCAGGTCAGAGTGGACCTAGGACCTAATGGCAATGAAGGAGCAATCCATATTCCCCAAAGCTCCAGGACTGGAGTGTCACTGTCAGATAGTTTACCCAGGACATTCATAGGGGAGGGGGGTCTTACCCCTCTGCAGAGATGCAGTTGGCGTATTCTACAACCCCAGCTGACTGGGCTGTAACACTTTATGGTTTGCAATAGAATATGAATATTTTTGTTCACCAGTTACTGAATACAATAACCAGTTGGTAATTTAATGCACATCAGATATTACAGGGATAAAAACAGACATAAAAGATGCTGGGATAGATAGATAGATAGATAGATAGATAGATAGATAGATAGATAGATAGATAGATAAACATGCTGAGATAAAAAATTTGTATGATCTATATTATATTATCATCATCATCATGTCATGCGGCTAGCACAGATTTCCCTGTCTCTCTCTCTCCATCCATCCCTATCATCCATCATTCCTGGCAGGTCTTCTAAACAACATTCTGTGTCTCCACAGAACTGTTCTAAGTTCTAGCTGGTCAGTCAACACTGACACACCCATGTGATGGGGTCCATATGAGAATGTCATTTATGAGTTCATGTATCATGCATAGAAATATATTGTCTAATATTGATGTTTAGATAATGAAGTGACTGAATTAAATAGAAGAGATTAAGAGAGACAAATAGATATACTCTTAATACCCCATATGAAATAGCCCCAAAAATATCTAACCCATATCAGGAGGAACGCTGAACTTGTTAACCAGCAACACTCTAATGCTCCTTAGATGAATGTGATATGAATCTTGTAAAATCAGCAGTAGCTGAAAAGCATTAAAAAAATCAATTCCCATTTTTGCTAAGGAACTTAAAGACAGAGTAAAACACAAATGTTTGCTTCACATAATCTCAACAGAAGAAAACAACTGAGAAAAGAGAAAGAAAAACTCACCAGCTTTTTGAGCAAAGTTTTCCAACTTGGAAAGAAATCCTGGCTTCTTCATTCTAAAAACCATTTTGCCCACTAGATTTTCTTATTGTATTGTTTATGTCCATCAACTCTTAACAGATAAAATAGCCAAAATTTGGAATGTGATTATTAGAGTTATTGTTTGGTAAGTTATGAATGGACAAAGGATGGACACACTGTATTGCTGACTACTGTACAAAACAAACAAAGGAAGTGGACAAGTCGAAAGCATTGGATATTGTTGAATATTTACACAGCCATTCAACTTTTCCTTCCGAGGAGACCAGGTCAACTCTATCTTGCTTAGTTATAAGTCAGAAATATTTTCTTACATCCAACCCACTTCCCACAACTAATCATCTGTAATTAGGCTAATCAATTATAAACTAAGCTAGCGGATAAGCTATGAATGATTTAAAAAAAAAAAAAGAAAAAGAAAAGCAGTGAAGTTTAATGGAAAATTTTAAAAATAAAAAAACAGAAAATCTGAATCCTAAATTGTATCCTTTATTGCTAAGAAATAAAAAAAAATAATAATGACAATACAAACAATGATAAAAGTTCAAAAAGACTTTCTCCTCAACTATTTTACCTTATACTGCCCAACCAGGACTAGTGCAATCTTACCCAAAGGTAAATAGATATCGATAAATTAAAGAAGAAATAAATAAGATAAGTGAATTAAGTATAAAATCTTTGACTTAATAGTTCCTTAAGATGTAAGTATAAATATAAGTTCCATGATATAATGAAATTAAGTCATTCATATTCAAACATATTTTTCATACTAACAATATATTCTTTTTCTGACCATTTCACAGGCAAGTTAAACTCAAATTATTTAGCAATAATCTATTAAAAAGAAAAATCTTTATGCTGTTAACCTTTTACAGATAAGCTTTATCTTTAATCCTTTTACTAACAAGTTTGTTTTTTTAAGTTATGGATATGCAAAATTAGTGTTCGCCAATGGTCCGGGAGACCTTGGTTCAATCTACCTTGATTACCTACTTACTCCAAATATCAAAGAGGGTATAAGCATTTATTAACATTACATATACTACCCCAGACAAAAATATTGAAATTAACCCATAAAATGTTCACTTGGTTTTCTTATTTAGCAATATATAAACTAATAAGGGAGAAGATCCAACACATTTTTTCTTTGATAGAAAATAACACACTTCACTGTAGATTGCCATTTTATGATCCTTATGATCCGTGAGATCGGGATTCCATCCCAGGTCACACTATACCAAAGACTTTAAAAATGGTACCTGATACCTCCTTGCATAACACTCAGCATTATAAGGTACGTAACAAAGGTAAAGTGGAGCAATCCAGGGAAAGGAGTAGCACCCTCCCCTATACTTCCGTGTAGAAGCTATTGAAAAGGGAGCCTTCTGGTCATCCTTGATTACAGTCGTCAACTTTACTTACAATGTTTTAAGGGTTAAAATGAAATTTAACTATGACACTGATGTCCAAGTGGAGGTAAATGGGTTAAGGGAAGTGATGTTTAAAACTTTATCTAAAGATAGAAATTTAAAAAAAGAGACAACCACATCAAAAAAAGGAGTTTCATAATTAAAAAATTATGCATATATGTATATGATAAAATAAGCACATAGACATACATACTGTTTTTTTATGTGTGGCATATTGAAAACAACCTAAATGTTCAATGAAATATGTTCAAAAATATAGTTGGGAATTTTCTTGAGTTGGTTCAGCTGTTACAGTGAGAAACTTTGTAAATCCCAAAACTGAGCTTCATTGTGTTGAATGCAAAATCATTTTGAGAGTTTTTGGAAAAGAAAAAAATATGCTGTAAAATTGACAATTTATGTATGTGTGTGTGTGTGCGCACAGCTGTAGAGTTGATCATATAAATTATAATAAACAGCTGATATATGAGTCAGTTGTAATTTAAAATTAACGAATTATAAGCTTATATATAGTATTCAATATGTGCATTACATAAGATATAATATATATTTCATAAGATCAGCTGGGTGTAGTTTATTATAAGCTGTTCAAACTGACCAAAACCATCATGGGAGATTACTACTGACTAGAGTGTTCGCCAATGATCCAGGAGACCTGGGTTCAATTCCAGGTTGCGTTATACCAAAGACTTTAAAAATGCTACTTGATACCTCCTTGCTTAACACTCAGCAATATAAGGTACGTACCAAGGGTATAGTGGAGCAATCCAGGGAAAGGAATAGTGCCCTCCCCTACACCTCGGTGTAGTAGCTATTGAAAATGGAGGCTTATGGTCGCCCTCAACTACAGTCGTTAACTACTTTACCCTTACAATTGATGTGTTTGAGCTAGGCATTGAAGGCCACTATATGAGCAGACATGACAAAGTGATTTTGCAGCAGGACAATACTTGACCACATGTTGCAAAATGGGTGAAAAACTACTTGGAAACACTTAAATGGGATGTCCTACCCTTGCCACCGACCACATTCACCAGACATTGCCTTGTCCGACTATCACTTATTCCAATTGATGATACATGGCTTGACTGAAGAGTACTTTCAATCTTATGAAGATGTCAAAAAATGGGTTGATTCATGGTTAGCCTCAAAAGACGTGTTGATTTTCTGACATGAAATTCAAATGCAGCCAGAAAAATAGAAAAAAGTAGTGGTTCATGGTAGACAATATTTTCAGTGACATGTCTTTTATTCATTTTTGAAAATGAAAACTACTTTTCATGAAAAATCAGTAAGAACTTATTTAAGGTCCTTATATATATATATATATATATATATATATAAAGAAGCAAATGTTAAGGGACATATGCAAATAGGGAGATTGCAATATATGGAAAAATTTTTATTGGAATCGCAAGGGTCCTTTCATCTGACATTTGTGAAGCGACAACATCAGAAGTTGTTTAAAACAATGTAAATTGAATTAATTTAAAGGGGAAGGGGGTGAAAAATAAAAATGATAGCAAGACCAAGGGGGAGGAGAAAATAAAAATTAAAAACCACCCTGAGTCAAGCAACAATAGTCTCCCAGTAAATTTAAGGAATGCTTAGGGTTTTGCTTGCACAGAGTTGGCCTATAAAATAGAATGTAAAGGGCCTCAAGGACAACTAGATGTTGTTTTGTCTTGGCTCTATATAAAACACCAAAGCACTTATTATAATTAACTGCACACCTATTTAAAGCATTCAAATACTCACAGATGGGAGAATCAAGCAATTTTGAATGACTGGATGTTGTGTGGTTACGAATATCTCTAGGAACATGCTATATTATTAATAAATAAATAAATATATATACATCAATAATATATTTATGTGGTTTGCTATATTTATAAATAAAAAGTGCTTAACTTTAGAGATAGAATATATGTAAATCCAACTTTGAATACTGTAGACACAGAATCAATGTTGAATGGTGACTGCCAGTTTCTTACCTATGCAATCATCAGAAAAATCTCTTGGTCTGAGGATTTTATAGCTGAGAAGCTGGTAGTTGCTTAGTACCATTTATTCTATGACTTAATTTAAACTTATCTTTGTCTGTCTGTCTCTCTCTCTCTCTCTATATATATATATAATGGACATCAAGTTTTCATAATTTAAATATTTGGGTTTTATCTATGCTCTGCCATAATATCATCGAGCAATTTTTATGCAAAATCATTTCTTTATCAATAAATTCTTATTTGAATTTCTTTTATTTGTTTATTTTTGTGTGTGTGTGTGTGTGTGTGTGTGTGTGTGTGTGTGTGTGTGTGTGTGTGTGTGTGTGTGTTTAATGATTTCATGTTGAGGCTGGCTAGAGATTTGTTTTCCATGTTTATATTATTGATTTTGTTGAGTAAATCACTAGAGTTCTTGATGTGCAAATTGCTAATCCTGCCTAAGAAAGGGGATAACATTTTGATTTCATAATGTTATGGTGGGGAGTGGGGGGGAGATCCAATCCCAGAAATAATTGGTTGTAAAGGAATTCCAGGTTTATGAGTTTAAGAAAGACCATAAATTCTAAGGATTGTAGGGCAATAATCAATTAATGAAGACCAGGATTTACCTTCTTCAATGATTAGTTTTTTTTAAAGGATTATATAACATCTACGTTTTTATCAATTGTTTGGAGAGAAAGTTGCTCGTGTGTATTTTTGTCATTTAATGATTCCATTATTTTGTTCTTATAATGAGTTAAATCCATAATGAGAGCAACACCACCTTTATCAGAAGCTGCAATGATAAATCATAAATAAAAAATATAGACATTTTTGATAAGTCCTATAAAAAACTAGAATTGGAGCCTTGCCTCACTATCAGATGGTTTTGCGTCATATTTATAAACTTGATGCATATATTATATACATACATCTATATAAGAAGAATTAAACTATATGTTTGGAATCAATTTTTGCTGCCACATTCTCCACACTTTCATCTACTGATTGACACTCTATAAACGTATAATAAGGCAGTAAGACGGATACCTATATATATATATATATATATATATATATATTGATGCCTGTTTGCAAGTAAAACATAAATCTTCAAAATATTACATAAGTTGAAATTTTTTTTAACAATCTTATTGATCAGTGCATTAGTTATACAATCAGGCTTCTCTTCTTACAAAAGCCTTAGAAAATCCAGCGTTGAAACATTGAATTAGATTGTATATGTAAAATGCATTCCATAGACTTATCATATATATATATATATATATATATATATATATATACATATATATATATATTTTTTTTTTTTTAATGAGACTTACTTTTTTCCCCAAGTTTATGGTTAATATTTACTTGATTGCATCTATGCTATTCTCAGCACGTATAAGATAATATAAAGAAAGGTTTCTTAAAGAACTACATTTCTCTTTCTTTCTTTCTAAAACAGATAAACACATACACAATGATGGTTCAATAAGTCCATTACCTTATTAAAGTTATTAGCTGAATTTTGATTTGGTTTCATTTGGTTTTATGGCATATCAACCATTGTAGGTTATTTAACACCAAAATCCCATTTATACATATATATTAGATATATCTGCTTTGTAAACATAAGTCTAAGTTAGATAGTTCCAAGTATTGCTATTGGTATAATGGTTAGAGTGTTCACCAATGGTTCAATCCCAGGTTGAGTCATACTAAAGACTCAAAAAATGGTACTTGATGCTGCCTTGCTTAACACACAGCATTATTAAGTACAGATCAAGGGTAAAGTGCAGCAATGGAGTAGCGCCCTCCCCTACACCTCAGTGTAGTAGCTATTGACTACCATTGCCAACTTTACTTACTTATTGCTATATATTACTAATACTTCAATTAAACATCAGTCAATTGTTGACACATAATTAAATGATAAACAGTTCTACTTCAAACAATTCAATTTAGTATAAGTCATTTATTTGAGAATTAATTTTTATATATTGCGGACTTATTTCCTCATCTTGGTAGTTTTTGTGTTGTTTCTTCTTTCACTACGTGAAACAATACAAAAACTACCAAGATGAGGAAATAAGTCTGCAATAAATAAAAATTAATTCTCAGATTAAGACACCTCATCTCAAAATGATTCCAATTAAAGACAAGTACAAAAATTCGGTACGGACCCGACTCTGAAAGACCAGATAAGGATTTATAAGACCAAAAAATCCATCCTTGATTGCCCTTCGGCGCAGCGGATAGAGGCATTGAGTCTCTATGGTTCCAGGTGAGCATTGTCAGAAGATAGTGGTTTCAAATCCTACCCAAGCCAGCCAGAGGTTTACTTGGTCAAAAACGTGGTGCGATAGCCAACAACTATGGAAGGCAGTAATTACTGGGGATACGGTTGTAAGACTCAGCATTCCTATCCGAGGTCGCGGTAAATCACCTGAAGAAGGCCAGAGGTGAAATTTGGCTGAAACGTAGTGAAAGAAGAAACAACACAAAAACTACCAAGATGAGGAAATAAGTCCGCAATAAATAAAAATTAATTCTCAGATTAAGACGCCTCATCTCAAAATGATTCCAATTAAAGACAAGTACAAGTCATTTATTTGCACACAGATTAATTGTCAAACAGTTCTATTTTACCCATAGATAGGACCCTTTCAGGTGCTACCACTCCGGGTCAGAGTGAACCTGGGAGCAATGGCAGTGAAGTGGTACTCCACATTCCCTAAAGCTCCAGCTTTACTGGAGCCTCACTATCAGATTGTTTAATGTCATATTCAGGGCACTCATGAGGTGGGTGGTCTTACCCTTTTGCAGAAATGCAGTCAGTATATTCTGTTGGCCCAGCTGACTGGGTTGGATTCTGAGATGAAAATTTCACTGTATAAGGTTTGTCTTATCTGATTGATATTCACCATTCAATGAAGTGGATTAACTATTATAATCTGCAGGAGGATGAGGACAAACAAATTCAAAAGAGTTAACTCAGAATAACTTAATTCAGTTGTTAAAATCTGAGCAAAAGCATTTTTTTATAGCTATTGTTTCAGCTTATAATCTTTTATTGTATATCATCACTCTTTGTGAGTCTTTCCCTGGATACTAAGTGACAGCAAGTCTCCCTAGGTCTCTAGTATTTGAACTGATCTTAATAATGCTGTGGTCTGGATGATCTTAATTCTTTCTCCGATCTCCAATTCCCCCATTTTTTTACAAGCCTTTGGGGACTGTTCCAAGTGCACTCACTACAACTGGTATCACCATCACCACAGCTTTTTTAGTTCTCTGTTAAGCTTCAAGAATTTGTCTATCTTTTCATTTTCTTTAATTTTCCCTGTGGTTCCCTGGAACAGCAAAATCCACTAGATGGCAAATTTCGTTTTTTCTTATCAATTAAGACTAGTTCTGGCCTTCTGTCAGGATTCAGTGATCCGTGTATATCTAAAAAATCTCAAAGAATTTTATGTGTCTTATTCTCTAGTACATATTCTGTTTTGTGCCTATACCATTTGGTAGTATGATTAAATTTCAATCTCCAATTTCCAATGGATCATCCTTCCCATTCTACTCCTAGTTTTCTGCCTTCACTTATGTGAGTAACCATTTTATCTCAGTCTCCACATAGCTTACACTTGTTATTTTGTATTATCAATTTTCACTTTAATATATTCGGGTCTTATAGCATTATTTTGAGCTGCTATTAGAAGATAGTTTCTCTTTTGAGGTTTCCCTTTCTTATCCACGTCCAGATCTTCTCATTATTATCATATCAGCAACAAGAAAGGAGATTATGTCATAAAGTAAATATTTATTGTGTAAAATACAGGGTGATTTTTTAAAAAAGTGTTAACAGCCATAAGGGAGTACCTTTGTGATCTAATTTCAAAGTCTCCACATTTTCACTATTCAAATAGTCTCTATTTTCACTATACTATATATTATTGCAATCTCCCACAGATGATAAAAAATATTAATATTTCTATTGAAATATCTTTATTAGAAAAGCAGAACTGATATTATGGTGAACAGGCAGAGACTTCAAAATCATAATACCATAAAGGAACTCCCATAGATATGTTAACACCCTGTAAATGCTTTTTTTTATCATTAAACAATAGACTTATTAATGTAACTTCATAACTTGGTTATTATTTTCCAAATAACCTTTATATATATATATATATATATATATATATACAGAGAGAGAGAGTGAGAGAGAGACTATCAAAATGATCCTGCTTGGTGAATGAGATAGATATATAATTCATACCAGTTTTATTTGTTAGTGCTGAAATTCAAAGAACCAAGATTTTTCATTTTAGACACAATCAGAAATTGGTTGGTACTTCTGGAGATTTGGCTTGCCTTCCACTTTTTTACAAGTCAATCAAAAACATATATGATACCTAGAACCTGGGGATCTACTATCCCTTCCAAATCCCATGTTTCACAAGGAAAGGGTAAAATCAGATGATACCCTTATGTCTTCAATAATCACTTAAAGAATATAGAGTTATTTTTACATAATCTACCATAAAATTCAACCATAAATTGTCCATATGAATCTTTCAACACTTGCTAAATGAGGGGCAAATAAATATTAGAAAGCATAACATCATCTCTCTATTCTAAGTCATCCCTATTTAGCCACATATCCACAATTAACCTAACATCAATATATATATAGTTACTGTGCTTGTGTGTGTGTGTATATATATATATATATATATATATATATATACACACACACAAGCACATTAAACATAAAAAATGCCGGGATTATTTACTTTTGGATTGGCACTTCTGCACAGGATCAGATTATCTGTGTTCTGGCAAGGATCAAAGTGTCACTCTTCTGCCTAATGTCTGTATGTTCTGTGAAAAGTATATATATATATATATATATATATATATATATATATATTTGCTCTTTTATTATGCACCATATGAATAACTAGCAGTGTAGTTAAAGTTGTGAACCACTAAACTGCTTATATAGATGATTTGTTTATAATGCTGAAGGTTTGGGTATAACCAACCATTATATATATATATATAGTTGCTGTCTTTCTAAATTGCAAAAGCTGTGATGAGAGTGCTCCATAGAATTTTGGTTTGGCATCTTTGTTTAATGGCATATCAACCTTCATGGGTTGTTTAATACCAAAGCATTTCCTTGTAGAAGAGCAATAGTGATACTAATTAATACATAGCTAAGAGAATAAGGAGGTTCATAGTTTTCTTAAGGGTATTAGTACAAATGTAAACAAACAGCACAACTGGAATTTGAACTCACTTATGATAATGTCAGAGTTCAACATGTTAGTCACAACACTACATGCACTCCCTACTCCATGGAGATGATATAAATTAATTTATATTGATTATATTCTTGTTGATAGATATCAGCTGTAATATGGAATTTTAACATCTATGTTATCTTGCTTATATATATATATATATATATATATATATATATATAAGAAAAGTTGGTGAGTAAAGTCAAGGGCAATACAATGGCTGCCTTTTCAATGACTACTACACTGTGGCGTAGGGGAGGGTGCCACTCCTTTCCCTGGATTTCTCTATTTTACCCTTGATACATAACTTATAGTGTTAAGCAAGGTGGTATCAAGTACCATTTTTTGAGTTTTTGGTATGACTTGACCCGGGATTGAACCCTTGTCTCCTGGACCATAGGTGAAAACTCTACCCACTAGGTCAATGTAAATCACAACCTTATGGTACTCTTCTCATAACTCAGTTTCATTTTTCACCATGATAATCAGTGTGATGACCACTGTAATACTTGAAACACTGAGAAACAAGAGATAAACCACAAGATTATAATTTGAAAATTTTAGGTTTTAAACAAACTCAGCACTTTTTATATACAATTTACTGTCACCGCTATCATTATATATAGATATGTATGTGTGTGTATATATATATAAAATGTCTCTGCATGGATGATCATTTGTTTATAATATTATTGCTAAGAATAACAAAATACAGGAATAGAAGTGTTCAATGAATCTCTAAAGAATCCTAATGTTAATTCTTGGCTAAAATTGGAGTAGTACATATTTTTTCAAGACTTTATTTAATTTGCAACTTGCTTGGCAATCTCTTAATTCCTATTTAAAAATTGTTTTACGTTTTGTGTGATCTTTAAAGAGGAAATATTATTTTGCAATTGTTAAGAAGGAAAAGCAAAAAGAATCCTCTCCAAATTAAGTAGTTTTATCACTTGTAATTTTTAAAAAAAGAAAGAGAGAAAAACAAGACAGGAAATTATTCAAAAGGAAAAATAAACTAATTACTTAGTTTTAATAAGTATTTTTGTTCATTTTTCTTTAATATGTTTTTCATTAATTTTAGATTCTCGTTGGCTTCTTCATCTTTGGTCGATTAACAAATTCTCCTTTAATTACAACCTATTGTTTTCTTTTTTATCTCTTTTCTTTGTTTTTTTTTTTGATGTGGAGATTTTTATCAATTTTTCTCATTCATTCCCTCACTTGTTATTTTCCATCTTCATTTTTTAAAAATGTTTCTATCTTTATTTCACTTTCCTTTGATTTCTTCTAGTATTATTTTTTCCTTTCATTTTAAACCCATTATTATTATTTTACATTATTTTCAAGAATTCTCTCTCTCTCTTTCTTTCTCTCTCTCTCTCTTTCTATCCATTAACTTTCCTTTTTCTCACTCTCTTCTTTCCTATCCTCTTACAACTTTCTTTCCAATTCTTTTTATCTTTTTCTAATTTCTTTCATTTTCTTCTACCTCATTCTTCCAATATACATTTCTCTGCTTTTCAAGATAAAATTGAAAAGAGAAACAACAATAAAAAAAAGAAAAGCTTTATTTTCTTCTGTCATTGTTTAATGCTTAGTAAATCTGATTAATAATTCTCTCAGAATTAAAAGCAATTCCACAAAACCTAATGCCAACCAATATTTGTAAAAACAAAAGTAAAATCAGTTAAAGTATAAAATACACAGAAAAAATATAAAAAGATATTATATATGTATATAAAACAATAGAAGTGAAAATGAGAAAAACAGTCCCAGAAGTGTTTTAACCATAAAATAAAGAAGCCTAAATAATGGTGGCAAATAAACATTTTCTTCCGTAAAATTATGTGCTTTAGATAAGACTTGAATTTAAAAAAAAAAAACTTCATGTATTCTTACACACACACACACACACACACACACACACACATATATATATATATATATATACACATACATACACACACATTAGTTTTAACAGGTTATCTAAGTATTTATAAGTGATGTAAATATGCAACTATATCAATGAAAATTTACATGAACAAGTGTGTAGACACTATATATATAATATAAAATCATACAAGTGAAAATGAAAAAACTAGCTCCTAAAGAGTTTTAAATTGCAAAGAAAGTAATCCAATTTATAGTGACAAATAAAAGTTTTCTAAGATAAAATTACCTGCTTTAAAAGCAACAACCATAACAACAAAATACAAACTTTAGGCTTTCTTATATATATATATATATATATATATATATATATATATATATATATATATATATGTGTGTGTGTGTGGGTGCGTGTGTGATTGTGTGGTTTGAATAGCTTATCTAAGTATTTATTAATGTGCCTGTGCAAATAAATGTGAATATTCAACTATATTAATGTAAACCAACATGAACAAGTGTGTATACAATGCTCCGACCGCTAATAATCCAATATGATCTCCAATCTGTCTGTTTTTCCATCCATATTAATCAATTATCTCCCTTCTCATTCAATGAGAAACCATTCCATCAATAAATCTGTTGGCATAAAAATTTGGTTTGGCTAGTCATTTCACTTTCAGATGAATATTTCATCTAAATTAATGTTAAATATTGACTGGGCATATCAACATAAGATGGAAAAGATAAAAGATCTTTAAGACCAATGTTTAAAAAATGCTGGACAACCAATATAGTTCATACTGAAATTGTTTTTATTTCACCTCAGAAGCCACATGAAATCAAAAGTAAACTCTGAGAAATTTACCAATGTTGAACATTGGCATCAGTAAATTTTTGGTGGTCTGTAATGTTATAACTCCTGACATCACTTAACAGGTGATAGTAGTCATTTATAAACACATGACCACAATAAATATTAGACCGATCAAGTACAAAAGCACTATAAATATTAGACCGATCAAGTACAAAAGCATGAAATATTAGCCCTATCAAACACAAAAGGACGATAAATATTAGACCTATCAAGCACGAAAGCACTATAAATATTAGCCCTATTAAGTACAAAAGCACTATAAATATTAGCCCTATCAAGCACAAAAGCACTATAAATATTAAACCTATCAAACACTAAAGCACTATAAATATTAGACCTACCAAGCACAAAACCATTATAAATATTAAACCTATCAAGCACAAGACCACAATAGATATTAGACCTATCATAACAAAAAAGTTTCTATAAGTATATACCACCCAAGTACGATGCTATGACCATCAAGGTTATATCTATACGCAAACTGAACAAGTAGAAATGTGATTTACTCTAGGCATTTATTGATCCTAGTACAGGGAGAAATAAATAGTTGTCTCCTTTGTATAAGAAGTGTATCTGTTGATGGCCCCATGTCAATCCCATAATCCATCACAGTCCCTTTTTGTCTCTATTCTTTGAATTGTAAAGACAGGTTTTCTACCTGGCCATTATAAAGCCACTATAGCTTGACCATCAAACATGTATGACTTTTACTATTTTTCCACCCCTTTCATATACTGTTGGGACTCATTTGTGTGTTTTTGTTGATATTTCTTGCATGTATATCAATTAAATGTTCCTTCATGTGTAAATGAGCTTATCTAATTTTTTCTGTTTATTGTATCAGTGCATCATAGGATATATTACACCTAATATCAAACCTCAGACATGGCTAAATATTCTTCCGAGCGACAACTACACCAATACTAGTAAATAATCATGATGTTATCTACTATAAAAAGTGAGACTCAAACTGATCATGGGGGTGTCCTCGTGGTGTAATGGTTAAAACGATAGATTGTGAAATCATAATAAACAAGCCTGAACTATAGTCACACTATTATGTTCACTTTCGGACAAATACCCTTGGGAAAGATATGAAACCCTTATCCTCCTAGCTATGGGTTAAATAGTACCTTTACTGTTCTTCTAGAAGAATGGATCTGACATTAAATAACCTACAAAGGTTGATATGCCATTAAACAAAGAATCCAAACCTGAACCTGAACTGAGTTCACTAACCATAACACCACTCAAGCTGTTCACTTAATAGCAACTGGATAAAATGTCTCAATTTGTATAGAGAAAATAAGAAACAAGTTCTGGAAATAAAAGCTTTTGTTTTGACTTTTTCTATTCCACTGCCACTCTTTTTGAACTTGGGGTAAAGCCTCACTATGCAACTTATAAAAAGTAAATAAAATGAAATAAAATGATAAAAACTTGATTGACATCAACTTGTCCAGAATTCAGCAAGTCAAATTTGTACAAAGACCAAATCAACATTCAAGCATAACTCCAAAATGTCCAACTTCCATTCATCTTGACATTTCTGAAACAGGCAGCATTTGTCAGAATATAACAAGTGAAGGATACGCAGCACTAAACATAAATCTCTAAGAGTAAGAAGGACATCATACTTGGAATAAAGTTGGAAATATTCTTCAACTTCTTCCGCCTCTGGCAACATGAGACACTCAGTGTGTATTGAATTATGTTAATTTAAGTCCATGTAACTTGCTCACCAGAGGCACTCATGGTGTAAGAGTTATCGTCGGAGGAAGTGGAATTGGTTACCCAAGTTCAAATCCTGAATGACGCTGTTTGTATTTTACATAGTGCTAATACCCTTGGGGTAGATATGAATCAAATTATTTTCTTCCAGCTATCAGTTTAGTTTGGTTCAGTTTGGTTTTCTGGCATCTATATAGTATCAAGTATTCCTATCTAATACAAATAATTTGCATATAGTTTTATAGTATCAAGTATTCCTATGTAATACAAATAATTTGCATATAGTTATATAGTATCAAGTATTCCTTTCCAATACAAATAATTTGCATATAGTTATATAGTATCAAGTATTCGTATGTAATACAAATAATTTGCATCTAGTTATATAGTATCAAGTATTCCTTTCTAATACAAATAATTTGCATATAGTGTTATATTAAATCAACCGCCGAAAGTAAACGCATTTTTTAAATCACAAACTGCACTCAGAAAATGAAGATTAACGTCCAATATAGTCTCTGGATTTAATTGATCTGGCATATATATATATATATATATATATATATATATACATATGATTCTCTTAATACCCTGTCCAGTGGCAAAAGCTGCTTGGTAGTGCCAGGTGTGGCAGTACCGCCTTGAGCTACCGAAACTGTGTTATCACCCCTGGATGGCGGCTGATGAGGACATGGTATTGCACGTGCTTTCACACGTTGTATGATGAAAAAAAAAAATTTATCAAGCATTCCTATCTAATACAAATAATTTGTATACAGTTACATGGTATCAAGTATTCTGTGAGAAATTTAAAGGGGACTTTACATATTCATAAACATAACAAGAAACAATGACAATCAAATCCATAGTTATTTCACAGCATCAAAGAATCTAACAATAACACAGATTTTTTTTACATATCATTATATAAATTAATATTGAAATAAAATTCTACTTGAAAAGTAGCATAAATTAACTCCTAAATTCATTAATTATAATGTACTGCTTACTTAAAGAACAAGAATTCTTTCAAGCAATTGCTGTGTTAGTACTAATGTATGGTTGCACCACTTGCACTTTGATGAATCACCACGAGAAAAAGCTTGATGGAAACTACACAAGGATGCTGCATGAACAAATCATGAAAGCAGCAATCTACAAAACGGCAGCTGTACAGCCACTTACCTCCTATCTCACAAACCATCCAAGCATGACATGCTGGGAACTACTGTAGAATTAAGAATGAACTAATAAGAGATGTTCTCCAATGAACTTGTACCCATGGATACATCAGCGTTGGCCAACCAGACAAAATTTACATTCCTCATGTAGACACTAGATACCATCTAGAGGGCTTGTCAAGAGTGATGACAAATAGGGACAGATGGTGAGAGAAAGTCAAAAGAGTCCATGCTGTTGGTGTGTGATGATGATGTATATAATTTATTATAAACAATATACTGATTCACATGCTATATTTATATCTTTAAATTTTCAAAAAAAAAAATAGCTTTAGCAATGGTCATAACACAATTTCAAACATTTTCACCTCTCTAATTTTAAAGATCCATAATGGATGGCATTCCAAGATAAGTTTCATACTTTTAGATAGCTTCTCCACTATCTTTTCAAAAAGATAATTTTTTTCCCAATACTTATTAGATAAAGCTCATAAGTTAGCAAAACTTGATATTGAATAATTACTTCATGAAACTTTTGTTTTTAACTCATATTTCTTCCATTCGGTTGGACACTGTATTAAATATATAATATAACATGAAGTCTCATGATTAAAAAAAAAAAAGAATAAATATTTACTTCCAAATTAAAACTAGCCATGACACTGAATTTCACATATATATGAAACTCAGAGTCATAGGCAGTACTTAACACAGTGAAGATTGTAATATTTTAGATTTTAAATTGGGTCTGCTTTAAAAGAACACTGATTGCATTAAGAAAAAAAAAAGCAGATTTTCTTATATATATTGAACAATCATTTACCCAAAAAAGTTCTACTAATATCAATATGTAAAGTAAAGTTGTCTCCCTTTAGTCAAGGGTGACCAGAAGACTCCCTTTTCAATAGCTACTACACCGAGGTGTATGGAAGGATGCTAATCCTTTCCCTGGATTGCTCCACTTTACCCTTGATATGTATCTTATATTGCTGAGTATTAAGCAAGGAGGTATCAAGTAGCATTTTTAAAGTCTTTCGTATGACACGACCAGGGATTGAACCCAGGTCTCCCAGACCATTGGCAAACACTCTACTCACTTGGCCAATCAGCCAGTTCTACTAATATAAAAAATATATAGTAATTATTATTACTGATTTTATATGTACAGTGTTTTAAAAAGATCCACAAGTTTTGTGACTAAAAGTCTTCTTTGGTAAGAACATATATTCACACATTTGATTTAATTTGGGGACATTTTTAAGTTAACATATTATTTTTATCACAGCTCGGATTCTATTCTGGTGCATTGAGGACTTTTTTAGAAAATAATTGCTAGATTTACCTAACAGATTCTCTCTCTCTCTCTCTCTGTGTGTGTATATATATATATATATATATATATATATACACATGCACACACACACACACACACACTTATGTGTTTGTGTAATTATATGTAATTATATAAATAAATATTATTATATATCACATATATCATTCCATACACAGAGGAAAGATGAAGAAATACTACTAGCATATAGTGTTAGATACTGACTTTAAGATCCCTTTGACGTGTTGATGCAGCTGTGAAAGTCAGACGCTGGGATTAAAAATAACAAGAAATGCATCTGGTTCCTAAAGTAAACAGGCTGCAGATGTTCCCCGGTGAAAATGCTGCAGAAATTGCATGGATGGCATGCTAGAAAAAGCATGATCACATGCATTATGTGAGTGGCCTGCTAGAAAGAGGTGTGTCCACAAGCAATGTGTAAGCAGCAGGCTGTAGGTGATGTGACCACGAGAATTTGCATGGGTGCGCCCAGGAAGAAAGAACAAAGAGCAGAAAGACAGAGAAGTTTCACTGAAGATCTGTACCGTTTGCCTCTGTATGTGTGCATCTTAGCCGTCTTTGACTCTCTCTCACTCTTACTCATTCGTACATTTTAGGTTAGAAAAGGAAAAGAAGCTGACTGTATTTTTATACATCAGCATTGTTTGCTTTTCTCTGCAATACAACGAAAGTCTCTCCAAAGAAACTGTCACTATTATAATGATTCTTTACAAAAACATGAAAACAATGTTTCATTCACCTGTTGGTTACACCGACTTCTTTAACACTGCCACTGGAGTCTTGCAAAGAGATGCGTTAGTACCATGTATGTTCATATAATCTACATAGATTACATACTACGAATGTCAATAGAAAGCAGTTTTGCATCAAAAAGACCAGAAGCAGACAATATCCAGCAGAAGAATACGACAGATGCAGACTATGCAGATGATCTAGCACTTCTTGCAAATACACCGGCCCAAATTTAATCCCTACTGCATTGCCTGAAACAAGGAGTAGGAAGCATTGGCCTCTAAATAAATGCAAATAAAACAGAGTTCCTGTGTTTTAAACAAGAAGCAGCTATCTCCACTTTAAGAGGCAAGCCTCTGAGATTAGTAGATCAGTTCATATACCTTGGTAGCAATATCTCATCCACTGAAAGCAATGTCAACATGCACCTAACAAAGAAGTGGACAGCTATTCAGAGGTTATTAATGTTGTGGGAACCTTACCCATCTTACCATAATGGACTCTTCTCACCGTTATTAGTACTAGAGATTTCGCTGCCAGAGGGCAGATCAATATCGGTGTTATCCGAACAGTACAAGACTTCTTACCTTTTCTATGTAACTCAATCTTTCTTGTGTAATATAATCTGTTATCTAATATCTGTGTTTGCGTTTTCATTAGTGAACTTTTCCGGGGCCACAATAATTAACCATACAAAAATCTGATCTTTCTGATAAAATAAAATAGGATTTGTTCCAAGCTGCGGCTTTGTCAGTACTACTGCATAGATGCACCATCAGGATGCTAACAAAATACATGGAGAAAAATCTAAATGGAGATGACACAAGAATGTTGCACACTGTTTTGAACAAATCCTGGAAACAACACAGAAATTGTATGGTCACATACCTCCCATCACACAAACCATCCAAGTAAGATGAATAAGACATGCAGCTCTGCAGGATAAGCAGAAACAAACTCCTAGACATAATCACATCTTAAGAAACAATACAAAAAAATGTAAATATGAACATCCAACAAGTAATATTCCTTAACCTTTAGGCATAGAATAATCCTAGACAGGTTGACATGCTGTTAAAATCAATCAATCAATAAGTCAATAAAATATTGATGGAAGATCATTTAGTTTACACAATCAATATTTATTTTTTAACATAATCTCTTTCCTTTTTGATACACTTAATTCAGTGGTGATGATTAATCATACATATAAAACATACAGTGAAAAATTTCAGGTCAAATTTCAACCAATAATTGTGTTGGGCTTCGGACTTCTTGATCTATCTTTCTACATATAAGTAGGTGCACCAATAACTCTACAGCCTAAGGACGAAAAAAATTGCTACATTCAGAATATGTTTGAACTTATTGAAGATTAAATGCATAATATAGTTGAATTCCAACAAATTATTGCATATATAGATTGATACATGCACAGGTTTCAAAATAAGGGAAATATCAACAGTACTTAGTCCATATACCAGATCAACATTGGCATCATTCTTCAGATTGTTACAATTTTAGTTTTCATTAGTATATATATATATATATAGTTTTCATTAGTGTAAAAAAAGGTATTTCCTATTGAGGTCAGATGCTGAGGTTTCATTACCAATTCAACTTCCATATTTTGGACTAATCTTGGACTTTCTCCATCAGACAAGGGGAAATACATAAAAAAGATCAAAGATAAGGCTCTAACTGCATCAGTGTGGATATGGAAATCCCACAGAGTGACATCAATCCAACAAAGTCTGGTGGTATCGTGAGTTACAGCTGGGGCACTCTGGTTTAGTGGTAATGATGCTTCAAGCCCCAAAACCATGCCTGAACCCAGAGTCATCATCTGATGAAGGCTTTATATGATACCTATATATATATATATATGTGTGTGTGTGTGTGTGTGTGTGTGTAATATGAACAAAAGTGACAAATCAAATCAGAGTATTTCTTTTATGTTGTTTAACAATCACAAGCATCAATATAAACAAATAAGCAAGGCAATAAGTCACTCATAATATGAAAGGCACCCTCCCCCCCATGAAACTTAACTTGAAATAAAACTGGACAGCCAAAATTTCCAGTTAAACAAACTAAAGTCAAGTCACAACTAATATGCAATGCACTATTAAACCTAACGAAAACACATTAGCCAGGTTCCTGCACCTCAAAAAGACTGATGTATATATATATATATATATATATATATATATATATATTTAAAAAACCAATTAAAAACACTATGGTTAGAAAATATTTTTCATTAGACAAATGGATATGCTAAGCCACTAGTATATATATATATATATATATATATATACAAAAAATGGTTTTAATAATGATATACACACAAATATGATAAATATAAATATGTTTCATATTTCAGTTTATGCTTATGTAATGGCATAGGTTTATTTCTACATACATGTGAAAGTACAAGTGATCTGTTCAAGAAATTTATTTCCTGTCATAGGATCTGTTCTTGAAATAGGAATTGATTCAAAGAGAAAATAACATACCCAACTCAAAAGAATATGCTGTAAAAAGGAATCAGAATTGTGTTTCCAGATACTGTTATTTCCTTTCTATAGACAAAACAATATTTTAAATATGAATAAACTGAGAAACCAGAAAATCTATTTTAAGGTTTTCTTGTTTCTAGCCATTATGGAGACCCTTGTGTACAAATGAGTATGTATATTCACATGAAGCAAATTTATCTTTTAGTAAACAGTCTGTTTTCTGCAGAGTTTTCCTGATTTGGAAAATTTCTTGAAAATGCATATTTACAATTTATACATTGGATCATTTGTACCATTTTTGTTAACTTATTTTGCTTTTATTGTAACATTTCAGCGTCTGTATTCTGTGGTGTTGAAATTTCCAGTCCTTTAATCAGTAAATGTTGATCTTCACTGCTTCAGTATAACAAGCTAAATTATTGTACCTATTGGTAAATACAGCTGATAAAGATACATGCAATTGCAATAACTGACAAATCTGATAAGAGTTGTTCATATATTTCATATGTGAAACTATTTCTGAACTTGTTGCAGAAATATTGAAAAAATAAAATTTACCCATTAATGCATCAGGAGCAGCTCAGTTGCCATTTTCTAAATGCAGTGGTAAATTTAATTTTCAGGCAATTAGTGAACTATTTTTTTAAATCTAAAATGTTTCAAAGTGTTTTGGGACAGTTAATGGCTTCCAGGGAAATTTCAGTTTGTTTGTTTAATGGCATCGCATACTCTTATGGGTTATTTAATGCAAATAATTTGCACACATTTATATAGTTGCAAGAATTCCTATCTAATACAAATAATTTGCACAAAATTATCTAGTTTCATGTATTCCAACCTAATACAAATAATTTGCACAAGATTATCTAGTTTCATGTATTCCAACCTAATACAAATAATTTGCACAAGATCATCTAGTTTCAAGTATTCCAACCTAATACAAATAACTTGCACAAGATCATCTAGTTTCAAGTATTCCAACCTAATACAAATAATTTGCACAAGATTATCTAGTTTCAAGTATTCCAACCTAATACAAATAATTTGCACAAGATCATCTAGTTTCAAGTATTCCAACCTAATACAAATAATTTGCACAAGATTATCTAGTTTCAAGTATTCCAACCTAATACAAATAATTTGCACAAGATTATCTAGTTTCAAGTATTCCAACCTAATACAAATAATTTGCACAAGATCATCTAGTTTCCAGTATTCCAACCTAATACAAATAATTTGCACAAAATTATCTAGTTTCAAGTATTCCAACCTAATACAAATAATTTGCACAAAATTATCTAGTTTCAAGTATTCCAACCTAATACAAATAATTTGCACAAAATTATCTAGTTTCAAGTATTCCAACCTAATACAAATAATTTCCACACAAATGGTTTCAAGTATTCCAATCCATCACTAACATTTACTGTTCAAAGACTGAGTACCACAGTGCCATCTACCTTGATTACCTACTTACTCCAAATATCAAAGAGGCTATAAGCATTTATTAATATTACATATACTACCCCAGACAAAAATATTGAAATTAACCCATAAAATGTTCACTTGGTTTTCTTATTTAGCAATATATAAACTAATAATGGAGAAGATCCAACACATTTTTTCTTTGATAGAAAATAACACACTTCACTGTAGATTGCCATTTTATGATCCTTATGATCCGTAAGATTGGGATTCAATCCCAGGTCACGCTATACCAAAGACTTTAAAAATGCTACTTGATACCTTCTTGCTTGATACTCAGCAATATAAGGTACGTATCAAGGGTAAAGTGGAGCAATCCAGGGAAAGGAGTAGCACCCTCCCCTACACCTCGGTGTAGTAGCTATTGAAAAGGGAGCCTTCTGGTCACCCTTGACTATGGTCGCCAACTTTACTTACTTTTACTATGATCCTTTCGAATGTTTCAATAGACAGTTATTTTGTTGGAGCTATGTTTTCTTTCAATTAGGAATGCCCAGCCATTTGTTGAGGCATGCAAGAACTGTCTTTTAACTTCAGACCAATTTGCATATCTAGGCTTCTGCTGGTATTTGTTTTAAGGATCTAAATTATAATATCCACCAATAATTTTTTTCCTCAACAGTAAGTTATTCTATAACTATTTTCTTCTGCATCATTTGGAAAAATTCATACCATTAATTTAGATAATTTAATCAAGTTTGTTTGAGGAATATTTTATGAAGCCAGAATGTTCACCTATTAACAAAGAAATATTTTACATCTTATCTGTTATTAGTTTATTTACTGCTAAATAAAAAAAAAAACAAAGTGAACATTCTCTAAGTGTTCTGCTGTATATTTTTTTTCAAATAAAAGGTTTTTTTTAATAACTTTTATTCTGTCCACCAAAGAAGATCTATTAACTACCATCCAGGAATGTTGATATAAAATATTGCTTTAAATGGATACTGAAAAGAAGTAAGGTTGACATAAAAGTTTGTGCAGGGGCAAATAAGTACTAAATCTATTTTTTTTAATCGATAAATTCGATAATTTTCTCCTCACTATTCTGTTATTTCATGATATTTTCGTTGGCATCATGAGGAAAAAAAATCATACCATTAATCTAAATAATTCAATCTAGTTTGTTTAAAGTATATTTTATCATATTTACCCAACCCCTCCGCTCGGGCAGGATATGACACAAGGTCAATTTTTAAGCGGAGTTTAACAGGTTTGAATTCAGAGTTTTCCTTCTCCTAGACTAGTTGCCTCACAAAGGCTGAAGAACCCAGTCTGTCCTACTATTTACCCATAGCTGGAGGGAGAATAATTGGATTCATACCTTTCCCAAGGGTATTAGTGCTATGTGAAATGCAATTAGTCTGGTCCAGGATTTGAACTCGTGTCATCGTGTTCATTTCCTATGACGATAACCATTACACCACTTTAAAGTATATTTTATGAAGCTACAACGTTTTGAATCTTATCAGTAATTAGTTTATTTACTTTTAAATAAATAAATAAATAAAATAAATGAATAAACGAGATGAACAAGTGTGCTAATTCCAAAATTTTTACTAAGAATATTGTTAACTTTTAAATAATGACAAATAGAATCATTTATTCAATTCACAAATGTATGTTATTCTCATTCTTTTTACAGGTAGTGTTTCTTCAGTGGTAATATCACAACTCATTATATGATATCACTTCCATTCTGTCCAGTTGAAGAGTTTTGTACTACATGACCCGCAAACTGAACAAAGAATTTTCAGATGAACTTTACAAATTTTTATATCCCTCAGAAACTTCACGTGCATACACACACACACACACACACACACATACATATATATATGATTAGAAAATTTGTACATACACACATCTGCATTCATTCTTTTTGTATTTCATTTTATTATGTATTCTCCGATAATAATGTTTTTTTTGCCAAACCAAAAAATATTTCCTGACAGAAATTTACCAAATTAGTAACAACCAGTATTTGAATAATGTTTTAATACAAACAATATAAAACTCATTTCCTAATTCTGTAGTATATGAAGTCTCAATATTGAAAGATAATTTACAACTTGGATTTGATACAAAATACTTTAGTTACACATTATGCTTTATTTGTAAATCTGTTGGGTATCACCTATCTTTTCAGCATAATGAGCTGTTCCATCTACCATATATGGCAGATGCGGAGATCAGTCTGGGAATAAGCCTACGAGTCAGACCAGAAGAGCCGTTCCTATTTTTGAAGTATATCATTACTCTATCACTAATCCTATGTTCTTATTACTAACAGTCTCTCTCTTGTAAATACTCTTTCCTGTAAGTATAACTATTTTCTCCACGTATTGGGGGTTGTCTTATTATTACTACTTGTGTTCACTAAACAGAACACAACAAAATCCAATCTCAGAAAAGAGGGATTAATTTATAACTACATTTTGATTCAAAATAACTTACCACTTTATTTCCACATTTGATTTTTTATTTTTTAAATCAATACTATTTACATCCTGTTGGCTGGGGCTGAAGAATACACTAACTGCACCTCTACAGAGGGGTAAGACTCTCTCCCCATCAATGAAGTGAACCATAATGGTTGAGGAACAGGATCTTAGTAGCTGAGCAGTCTGTGGGCTGGCAACTGAAATGGTCACATGAATTATAACACTCTACTTTGGCCCTTACTGAGCTAGACTGGCAGTTGGAGAAGCCTAATCTGATCAATCAGCTGGTCATGTCAAATCTATGATTGTCCTGACCATATTCTTCAAATTGCTCATGACAAACAAGTACTAAAATCTATTTTATCTTAAAGGTGCAAGAGATAGCAATACTTGAAACCATTTAACTGTATGCAAACAATTGATTAATAATAGAATTATTAGTATTAGATAGCAATACTTGAAACTATTTAACTGTGTGTAAAGTCATGAGTTCTGGCTCATTTAAAAATAACATTATCTACAAACTATTCACTAACAAATCAGAATATATATATATTCTTTAAGAAAAACCAAAAACCGGTCACTTTAGGATTATAAATTTATTTCCATCTGGTTATGTGTTTCTGATGTAACCTGAACATTTAAATTTTCCTGGTAAAGAGCTCAATGTAATTAATATTACAGAGCAATAATTTCTTTAAGAAAAACCAAAAACCGGTCACTTTAGGATTATAACAGGATGGAAATAAATTTATAATCCTAAAGTGACCGTTTTTTGTTTTTTCTTAAAGAAATTATTGCTCTGTAATATTAAATTACATTGAGCTCTTTACCTGGAAAATTTAAATGTTCAGGTTTTGGATGATTTTCTTGTCCTGATGGAATTACTCTCAACTCTGGTTTAACTGGACTGAATAATACTGTATATATATATATATAAAGGATTTAGCATTAAATGACCCACAAGAGTTGATATGCCATAAAACACCAAATAACCAATCAAATATGATTTACATGGAAGTACATTATTCGGAGTTATTTTGTTCAGTTATTAAACTGTGAAAAAAAATAATGAGTTCTGACTCATTTAAAATTAAAGTTACCTACAACCTATTCACTTACAAATCACACACACACACACACACACACACACACACTTTATATATATATATATATATATATATATATATATATATATAAAGGATTTGGCATAAAATGACCCACAAGTGTTGATATGCCATAAAAGACCAACCAACCGACCGACTAATCAAATACTATTCACACAGATGTATATTATTCAGTGTTATTTTGTTAAGTTATTTTCATTTGATCATTTAAGCTGTTTTTGATTTTTATTCTTTTGCTTATAATTTGTTTTTATTTCTGTTGTTTGTAAGGTCACATAAAAAGTGAAAACCATGTCTAGTATTTTTTGATTCCAAGCAGATTTTATTAAAGATGCCATGGAATTTTCTTTTACTTTTTCTTTTTTCATTTTTTTTGATAACCTTTATGAATAAATATGGCAGATAAAGATACATGCAATTGCAATGCATAAGTTGGAACAATAATAATCCATTAAAATTTTCAATAATTGACAAATCTGATAAGAGCTGTTCACACATTTAATATGTGAAACTATTTCTGAACTTGCTGCAGAAATATTAAAAAATAAAATTTACCCATTAATGCAGCATGAGCAGCTCAGTTGCCATTTTCTAAATGCAGTGGTAAATTTAATTTTCAGGCAATTAGTGAAATATTTTTTAAATCTAAAATGTTTCAAAGTGTTTTGGGACAGTTAATGGCTTCCAGGGAAATTTCAGTTTGTTTGTTTAATGGCATAGCATACTCTTATGGGTTATTTAATGCAAATAATTTGCACACATTTATATAGTTTCAAAAATTCCAATCTAATACAAATAATTTGTATACAATTACATAGTTTCAAGTATTCCAATCCAACATTAAAAATTTTCAAACATCTACTTGATTGATGTCACTCTGTTGTTGGGTTATTTTCTTCAAGGGTGAGTTTTTGTAATTTGGTTGAAATTATATGGTTTTAAGTAACTATTCTTATAAAATAATAATAACCATTTGTTAACACAAATTTATATAGTTTCAAGTATTCCAATCTAATATTAATAATTTTCAAACAGATTTATATAACTCATAGATAGGAATTTAACAGGTACTACCATGCTGAGTTAGAGTGAAACTTGGGAGTAATGGTAATGAAGGGGCATACCTCATTCCCCAGAGCTCCAAAACTAATACAGTTTAGAGTCATTCGAAGAAATCACTTTTGGGGAGAAGGAGTCTTACCATTGTGTGGGGATTTAATCAGAGTATTCTAAACCCCACTAACAAGGCTAGAAAATTTTGGTAAGCCTTTCTTGACCAATTACATCTCAATGGCTTCTAGGGAAATTTTGGTTTGGTTTATTGGTTTAATGTCATCCCAGCCCCTAATAGGTTATTTAATTCCAAAATTTGATACAATTAATTTGCATACTGTTATATAGTTTCTAGTATTCCTATCAAATATTGATATTGTTTAAACAGATCTATATGACACATAAATGGGACACTAACAGGTACTACCATTCCAGGTTAAAGTAATGGCAAGGTAGGGGAACTCCACAGAGCTCCTAAATGATATACAAGGGTCATTTAATAAATAAGGGGAATTTTTTTTAAAAAGCAAAATATCTTTTTCTTTTTTTTTTCAGAATTATTTTTCATAACTGTTAACTCCGCATTGTTTAGAATTGGTTTAGAACAAAAATTATTTTGATCTTGCAAAAATATTTGTTTTGAGGTTATTCAAAATGCTGGCAAATCAGAGTGCTCTAGGCATGAACAGAGGTCTGTCATTAAATTTTCATGGCTGAGAAGTGCAAATATGTGAAGTTTACAGAAGAATATAACACGTGTACAGTGAAGCATTTTTCAATCAAAAAAATATTTACAAATGGCCTAAATATGGATTTGCCACAACAAGCCTGAGTCAAAAAGACAATTTGTAGAGAGGAAACACACTGATTCTCTAGTAAAAAGTTATTGGTGCCAAAGTTAATAAAGAAGGTCAAACTGACAGTTTTCTGGAACATGAAATGACCAATCACTCTTGATTTCCTTAAAAAAGGTGCAACCGGAAACATAGTTTTCCTATTGCCAACTCCTTATGTAAAAGTCACCCTATTCATTAAATTACATTCTCTCTCCCTCTCTCTCTATATATGTATATACACTCCAGTCAAAAGTATCTAGCCACCCTCAAAATTTTCATTTCTCATCCTAAAAGTGTTATCTTTAATCAAACAAGTTATTTATTTTACTAAATAGAAGTCTTTCTCAGTAACTTTCACCTTTGTATAACCAGATATCTTTTGAAAAATTGATTTAAAAGGTGTTTTTTTTTCTATAATGCAAAAATGAAAATTTGCAGAACTACAGTGTTATACTGTTAAGAGACACCAAGAAACAGGGCTGCTAGCAACAATAAGAGCAGAGGGCAATTTCATCAAATTCACCAGCTTGTTTAACAAAAGGCTGACTGCTGCAAACATCACTGTGCAACTGAACCAATATGAAAACATGTGTCAGCATCCACTGTGAGGAAAAGACTGTGAAGCTGGCCTATATGGCAGAATTGCCATCAAGAAATCACTGTTGAGGAAACAAAACAATGTTAAAAGGCTCTAGTGAGTCAAGGCACATAAAGACTGGACACTAGAGCAGTGAAATAAAGTCCTTTGGAATGACGAATCAAAATTTGAAATCTTTGGGTCAAATAGGAGGGTCTATGTGTGGTGAAGAGTTGGTGAAAGAGTTACAACCCCCTGTATCACACCAACTGTAAAGCATGGAGGAAGCTCCATTATGGTAGGGAGGAGGTGCTTTTGCCAATTTCAAAGGGGATTTACACCTGGTGAAGGGTAAATTGAATCAGATTGGCTATCACAGCATACTGCAGGATCACACGATCCCATGTGGAACATGCCTTGTGGCACATGCAAGATAATGACCTAAAGCATTCTACTAAGTGTGGCTCACCTTGGGCAACTCATACAAAGCTGAGCAGAACTTACATCCAGTCTTTGATGGAAAGAATGCTGAGAATCTGAGAATGGTTGAATGTGGTCATATTGATGAATCAAAAGTTTAAGAAGATTTTTATGTTTTTCGGTTTCATTTCTATTTAATGAGGCTCAAGAAGACTTGTATTTAGTATACTAAATATACTATTGTGATGCTTAACTTGTCACCTTTAAATAACACTTTTAGGATGAGAAATTAAATTTTTTTAGGGAGGCCAAATAGTTTTGATTGGTAGTGTATATATACAAGGGTCATTCAATAAAAAAAAATATATATATATATATATATATACACACTGATAAGTGTATGTCTGGTGCGCATGGTGTAATGGTTATCGTCGCAGGAAATGAACACGGTGACACGAGTTCAAATCCTGGACCAGACTAATTGCATTCCACTAATACCCTTGGGAAAGGTATGAATCCAATTATTCTCTCTCCAGCTATGGGTAAATAGTATGGTAGACTAGGTTCTTCAGCCTTGGTGAGGCAACCAGTCTAGGAGAAGGAAAACTCTGAATTCAAACCTGTTAAACTCCGCTTAAAAATTGACCTTGTGTCATATCCTGCCCGAGCAGAGTGGTTGGTAAATATGATAAGTGTATGTCTGGTGTGTGGCTATTCTCACTACTGTACACAACAAACATCTATCAAAGAAATTTATCCTATTTACTAACTCTTATAGAGGAAATTTCCAAGCTGCTTATCATGAAGAAAAACTAACATTTCTTTCTCAACTTTTATTGGAATGTAACATATAGAAACAGCAAAGCCATTATTGAACATAACTGAGAAAATTGTGCATTTGGATAGGACACTGTTAAAACGATAAAAAGTTCATTCTTTTTTTCTATTCAACCAATCAATCTCATCGGTGATTGTATTTTTTTCTTTTTCTTCTCCTTTTGTCCATAGTAAAATTTTGCCATCTAATGGTGTCTCTTTATTGTTCATAACCTATTGGCATTGTTTTCCTCTTTCAGAAAGGATTTCCAGCATTAAAAGAACAAAAATAAAGGAGTGATAGCTAATAATAATAAGAAGAAGAAGAAGATGCTGATGATGAGTAGGTGATGGAGAAAGAAATATGGTGATGGAGAAAAAGGTAAAGAGATGATGAATGATGACAGAAAAGAGAAATGACAAGAAACAGAGAGAGAGAGAGAGAGAGAGAGAGAGAGAGATGAGGAGCAGGAAGGAGAAAAATAAAAGAGGAAAGAAAAGTATGATGAGAGAGAGATAAGAAGAGAAAAAAGTTGATTAAAGAACAAAATGAAAAGGAAAAAGAATGAAAATAAACAAACTATTAATACCAACACCAAAAATAATAATAATAATGAACAATATCAAAATTGGGGTTTGCTTTATGGGCCTATGTTCTCTCACTAGCATCAGTAGTTAATGCCCAATCCAAGGTAAAAGTCAGGATCTAGAATGCTGATTCTTATGGGAAAGTCTTCTTTACATAGAAGATTGACACTACACAATCATTCTATTCTTGTTTCCTGTAAATTAGCCTTGTGCCATACTGAAGAGACACAATATCAAAATGAAGATGTTTTTGATAATGAAGAATGACAGATGAAGAAGTCAAAGGAAGAGAAAAGGTGAATGAGGCCCATTAGAAGGGAAAAAAAGTCAAATAATCGTGAAAGAAAAAGAGAAGGACAAAATGTAAATGATATAATAGAAAAAAGAAAGATATCTTTGTTATTAGAAAAGAAGTATAACATTGAAAATAATAAAAAAAAGAAGAAAAAAGGTAAAATTCCTTCTTTAAGGAGAAAGAATACAATATTTTTAGAAATGGTGCAATTTTCTTAATCAGTCAATCAATCATTTTATTTACTGATGCAGTAAAAAGAAAGAAAAACAAAAATGAAATATGAATGATATAAAAACTATAAAATTACCTAATGCATGATGGGAAATTTGTTTCTGAGACCACAAAATGGACAAGATGCCAACACAAGTCTGTAACATTTCATTGCCTTTTTATCTATATATATGAATCTTTTATTATCAACCAATATTTTTTTGTCAATTCTGTCTTTCCATAGTTTGCATTTATAATCTATTGAGGATTATACTTACCAAGAGATGAACACAAAATAGGAGCTTAAATGGCAAATAAGTTCTTTAAAATCAAACAAAAACTATCTACAATAAATGAAATGTTTTGTTCCCAGAGAAGGAGGAAAAAAATGTAGCTATTAAATCATGGCAGACTTTTTAAATTCAGCTTGTCACACCAACTTTGGCTTTGCATTCTACCTTTAAAGGTCAAAAGATCTATTGATGGAATGTTCAAAGACTAATATTATCTAGAGAAGATATCTGTTCTGTATTGCATTATTATATAGAAGTTGATTCACCTCTCTTGTTGGGTTATTTTATGCCAGGGTCATTTTTTTCCAATTATATGGTTTCAAGTAACTATTCCTATTTAATAATTATAATCATTTGTTTGCAAACAGATGGTTTCAAGTATTTTACATACAAAAAATATCGACAGATCTAAGAAAAGAAAATGATTTCACACTAAAAAAGGCAAGAAGCAGACAATATCCCGTAGAAACTATTACTGATGCAAATTATGCAGATGATCTAGCACTTCTTGCAAATACACTTTCTCAGGTCAAATCTCAGCTGTATAGCCTGGACCATGCAGCAAGAGGCATTGGTCTCTATTGCAAACTGAGATAAAACAGAGTCCATTAGTTTTAATCAAGATAGTGCCATCTCCTCGTTAAATGGCAAGCCTCTGAAATTAGTAGACTAATTCATATACCTTAGTAGCAATATCTCATCTACTGAAAGCAATGTCAATATAGGCATAGCTAAAACATGGAATGCTATTGAAGTGTTGTTACATAGCCAGATATGAATACGTGAAATGTACATAGAATGTTCATAACTCATATATAGATAACATAGGAATCCCAAAACACAAAAAACACTTACGACTTCTTAGTTCAGGTACGAAACTTTTATTCACCTTCTTGAGTTTAAAGGTTTTCCGACATGTGGAGAGAGATACACAATCTTTCTATGCTGACTTTTCCATCTGCCCCCACCACGTGCTGCACCTGCCGCAAGGCCACGGTAAGCTCCGAAAGTCAACTGTCTTCCTTGGACACAAAAACTCAACTAACTGCTTTTTCTCAAATCTCAGCCCATGCTTCCGGTGCATGACATCATTCACACCTCCTGGTCACATTTCCTATCTGGGGTTTTATTTTGACATCTGTGAATGATGCGTGAACACCTGCGCTCATGTTGCACCTAACTAACCCATGCACTAAGCTAAAGGTTCTCAGCCTAACTAAACCGAAAAGCCAGATATATAAAACAAAATTCCTTGGCCATTATATTACAATGTTAATGATTATTAGAAAATCTGATCTCTCTGATAAAATAAAATGGGAACTGCTCCACCTTGTCATTTCATTACTACAGCATGGTTACATCGCTTAGACTCTCATGAAATGATGAGAGAAAGAATGGAAATTAAATAAGAACACTGCATACTGTTTTGAACAAATCCTGGAAGCAGCATCCCACAAAACAGCAGCTGTATGGCCATTTATTTACCATCTCACAAACCATCTAAGTAAGATGAGCAAGATGTGTTAGGCACAGTGACGGAAGTAAAGATGAACTCATAAATAATTTTCTCCTATGTACTGTTACACATGGACACACCAGTATTAGCCAACTAATAAAATCTTACATTCATCAGTTCAGTGCAGATACAGGATGCCATCAAGAGGACCTACTAAGAGTAATGGACAGTAGGAACAGATGGCAAGAAAGAGTCAGGGAAATCCACGTTGTCAGCACACTTTGATAAAGATGAATAAATTGTTAGTTATATACTTTCAAGTAGTCCTATCAAATACAGATAATTTTTAATCAGACCTTTTTGACCAATCATAGGAATTCTAATAGATACAAACATTCTAGGTCAGTGGACCTGGGAATAATGGCAATGAAGAGTGAGAACTCTAGCCTTACCACTAGATACAATTTAGTATCATGTATCATATGCTGGAAACCTCTTTTTTTGGGAGGGATCTTCTCCCCCACCCCTCTGAAATGATTGCAGTTAGTATATTCAAGGCACAGCTAACAGGTTGAACACTCTAATGTAAGAAGATATTTTACTCTTTAACAACAATAATGTAACAACTGTAACCATAAATTTTCTTAGACACTATTAAAGATAAAATTGGTTCTTTGCAGAAAGATTGTCAAACAGCTGCTAGTTAGAGTGACATCGCTAATTACTGAAGACCCTCATCTATGTGGAGAAAACTGTATTTTCCTGCTGGACAATACTGCAGTCCATAATGGTCATAGGCCAAAGGAGTTTTTTTTATGGAAAACAACATTCAGCTTTTGAGCCATCCAAAATGCTCTCCAGATCTAAACCCAATCAAAAATGTTTGGGGATGGATGGTAAAGGACGTTTATAAACATGGATCCCAATTTGAAACTGTAGATGCTCTTCATGCTGCAGTTTATGCATCATGGGTGAGCATCCTAAGCACCCTCATGCAATGAGTATGCCAAAGTGAATTTTTTAAGTAATTCGCAAAAATGGAGGATATCGTGAATATTAAATTGTCATTGTGATTTATTTATTCTGTATTTTCTACATTTTTTTTTTACATGGTCTTATCTTTATTATCTACCAAAAAAATACTTTTTCAATTTTTGTTTAAATCAATCGTTTAAGAGTTAAGTTATCACTTGTTTGTTGATAAACTAGTTTTTCTAACTAAATGTAAATGTTTGGCAAATATATTTTAATTAAAGTAACAGTATTTTATATCTTTTTAACCCTTTTGTATCTAGCCTTAAGATTTTGACCAGGAGTGTAAACATGTATTCACAAATGCAAATATATATATATATATATATATATATGTGCTCCCCTCCCCCGTAGGGTTGAGCTCTCGAGCAAATGAAGTAATCGTGTTGACATTAGCATTTATGCAAGGCTCTTCATATATGAATTGAGCTCTCGGTAGCCATTAAACATAGGGTTGAGCTCTCTAGCGAATGAAGTAATCGTGTTTACATTAGCGTTTATGCAAGGCTCTTCATATATGAATTGAGCTCTCGGTAGCCGTTAAATGGATGTATGTAAACAATAGTAATTGTGATTCATAACCGTTTAAAATTTACTTTGCTGCTGCTGGTTCCCACATGGCTGAGGGGTAGAGTCTTTGATTGGCGTTTGAGTCAACCGGGTCTCAATCCCAGCTACAGGAAGCTAGTATGTCTAGCCACACTGATGATTTCTGATAGAATGAAACAGATCTGTCTGTGGATGACTATATATATATATACACACACACACATTCATACACAATAGTCCTCTCTTATTTTTGTTTTCTGTGATTTTAGTTAGCTGCAGTCAACCCAAAAAATAAACAATTTTTAAGTTTATCTAAATAATAATAACTCCAAAGCAGAAGAGTGATAATGCTGGTAAATTCAGATATGCCAAAAAAAAGAGTTTTTACTTCAAGTGAAAGTGAAGTCTGGAATTTCATGAGGAGTAAAAAAAATCGTATGCTGAGTTCACTAAGATCTTGGATAAAAATCGATCTTTGATCCATTCCTTAACTTTTATTACAAAATATTCTAAACAAACACAAACACACATACAGTTGCATGTACTGACAACAATACTGAGAAAATAATTCAAGAAATAAGTTTATGAGATGGTTTCAAAACTGATGATCAACTTCAAGTACAAGTAATGATTTAAAATGCTGATTTTTGAAGCATATATCTATTAGCGTTCGTTGGGGTCTCACAGCATATCAACCTTTGCGGGTTATCAATGCCAAACCCTGTTTATATATGTATATATATGATTTGTAAGCAACATGCTTCAAGCTATACAAGCAAATCTGGCAAGTAGCTCTTGGAGGATATCAGGCAAGCTTGACATCTCATAGTCCAGTGAAGTTTGTCACCTTCATGGCTTTGGCAAAAACATCGAGAGCTGCAAAATTGTGCTGCACAGAAATATTGCAAAATTTTGACTCACCCTCATGTATAGAATTTTTTTTTATTACAGTTGCTATACTTATTTATTATTTAGTGGTAAATGCAGCTTAGAAACTAACATTGCAGTAGATCCCACTCATGATGATAATATCAACTCTTTGAATAGCATTTATGAGAAGAGAGTTTTCATTTAGATATTTAAGGTAAAATAAAAAGAGTAATGATGATGATTATTAGGCCATTTAATATTTTCAGTAGAGTTTACAAGAGTTTTTAGGACTTTCCAATGATAATAATGGTAATAATAAGAAAAATGTTGACGATGATGATGATGAAAACAATAACAACAATGACAGCATTAAGTCCCTAAACACTTATTTTTTTTGCAGTCCTCTGAGAACAATAAATGAGTCTCTAACAAGCACCTTGACATGTAATGAAAACATTTACAAATAGACTCCAATGAAAAATTGACATGATGCTCCTGGAAGGGTTTAGGCAAATATCTCTTTATTTGTATTTAAAGAACTGGAAAAATAAATAAAACAGTTTACATATATCATTCGTAAAATGTGTGTGTACACATATGTATACACATATGCTCACAGTGTACAAAGATTTGTACATATGAATATACATAGATTTACATTCACATAATACATATATATATATATATATATATATATATATATATATATATATATATATATATGCATTTATATGAACACACATACAGATTTACACCTACACATACAGATATTTAGTAGGAAATGGATACAGTGATCTGAGTTCTGAAGCTGTTTGCATTTCACATAGCACTAATAATGTTGAGGAAGGTATAACTCCAATTATGCTTCCTCCAGCTTTGGGTAAATAGTAAGGCAAACTGGTCTCTTTAACCTTGGTATGGCAACCGGTCTAGGAGAAGGAAAACTCTGAACTGAAACCTGTAACACTCTCCTGAAAAATTGACCTTGTGTCACATCCTGCTTGTATGGAGAGATTGGTAAATAGATATATATATATCACATCCACACACAAGTATATATGTATATAAAGACACAATTATATATAAATACACACATCAACATACACAAAAATATAAATACATATATATACATACAGATTTGAACACACATATTTTCATACATCTACATATACAGATACATACAGACATTTGCACACACACACGCAACATTTATATACACATAATTCATATGTATGTACATAAATTTACACACACACACACACATATATATATATATATATATATACATATATACAGATATTTACATACCTACACACACACATTCAATATCATACATATGGAAGAGAAATAAGACATGAAAAATAATTTGGTGCCATATATATATATATATGTATATACACACTCTACCAAATTAGTTTTTATGTCTTATTTCTCTTCCATTGAGTCAGATTATATATATAAATATATATATATATGACAGATTACTTATAGCATTTGGAAAGTAAATGGCATGCATGCACATTCATTCATGCTGTTTACTTTCCAAATGCTATAAGTAAGCTCTTTTTGTTATTCATAATAAAAAGAGATTTTAGCCAGGGACAAGTCTGATGAGTTTTTTTTCAACCACTTACATGTATTGTGACATCAGAGGAATTCAATTGATATAACCATTTCAAGAACACATCTTCACATATGCACATTTGGGTGATTTTTTTCAGCTGTGCCTCAACATACCAGCTACCTGATGCTGTACCATTCGTGTTTTTAATCAAGTTTCTTTTATTGATCAAAGAGTAATTTTAGATTTGGTTTCCTGACATTATCTACCTTTTTTTGTAGTCAGTAGTAGGTGGTGTTTTTTTTTCATTTGTCCTTCATAACCTTTGAGGTTTTTTTTTATTTTAATTCTTTTCCAGTGTTTCTTCATTTCTATCTTTCTTTATTTCCATTCCTACATTAAATTTTTAACTCTCTTTCCCTTTTTCATTTTCTCCTTAATTCACCCTCTTTTTACTTTTTGTCCTTCACTCATGCCATGTTTTTTTTTCACTTCTTAATAATTTTCCTTCATTTTTCAAAATCAATTTCCCTTTTGTATTCTTCCTTCATTTTTTATTCTTGCTTTGTCTTTAATCATTCTTTTTTTTTTTTTAAATATATACCATTCTCTTCAAATAAACTTTCAGTCACCCCTCCCTTTTCCTTTAATATTGTTTTCCTTCTTTCTTTTTTACTTATTCATTCTTTTTTGTTTTAACTTTCATAACCTTTGTGTTTTTTAATTTCTTTTTTAATTCTTTTCCAGTCTCTTTCCCAGTGTCTATCTTTCTTTATTTCTGTTCTCTCTGTCTTTCATTTTCTCCTTATTTCAACATCTTTTCACTCTTTGTCTCTCACTCATTCCCCTTTTCTTCTTCATTCATTCCTGTTTCAATTCCTACTTTTGTTTCTATTTTTCCTAAGATTCATTTATGATTTGATTATTCAGTCATTGATTTTCTTTCTTTTCTCTAAATGGATTCATTTTTTTTCTTTTTTGCTTCTTCATGATTTTTCCTTCATTTTTCAAAATTAATTCCCTTTTGTATTCTTCATTCAGTTTTCATTCTTGATTTGTCTTTAAATCATTCTCTTTTCAATTATATGCCTTTCTCTACAGGCAAAATTGGACTTTCACCTGATAAGGTTCTAAACTGTTAGAAATTTGAGGTCTTTCTCTAAAAAATGTTGGCAAGAAAATTTTAAATAATTATATATATATATAGTTTCTGGCCTCACTGACCCAACCCCTTTGGCTCCAGCTTAGCCATCCTCAAGAGGATGAAAGATCAATGACAAGCATAGTACTAGACCTTTAGGTCTAGTTAAGTGATGACCAGCAAAGTCACCTAGCTTTATCCCCAAAGGCTAATATAGTTCATATTGCACCTAGTGAGCTTATAACCAGCATAGTCCAGCAGGACAGGAGTCTTGGCTAGTGTCTGACTTCCTGCTCCCCTAAATCTCCACTATAAAAAAGACCTTGTGTCAAATACTTCCGGATGGGAGGTATGGATGAATATATATAATTTTTGATGAATCAATGTTAATAAAAACAAACAATAAATTTATCTAAAAAAATGAGCCCCCAAGGTTTCATGTCTCTAAGCTACAGCTTATTTAGCTAATAGGATGGACCAGCGCTGTCTACATCTGAACTTAAATTTACCTGTCCCTTTTTCTTTAATATTGTCTTCTTTCCTTCCTTTCTTTTTTACTTTTTCATTTCTATTATTCTTTATACTTACTTCTTTTCATTATTTTTAAAAAATCTTTTTACAGTCTTTTTTTCTTTTTCATATATCCTTTTCATGATATATCTATCATTTTTTTTGTTCCTTTTTATTTTCAACTTTTTAAATATCTTTCTATCTACAATATCTTTAAAATATCAAAGAAAAATAAAAACATTGATGCAACAGAAACTGATAGAAAAATAATTAGGATCCAATAAATATCATTCGCTTCTAAGAATACTCTTTCCTTCCATGATACATTTTTAAGAAGAAGTTGCATATCCTTGTTTTTGCTTTTGATTTGTTTTTAATGGCATATCAACCATTGCAGGTTATTTAATGTCAAAGCCATCCTCATAGAAGAACAGCCTTAGTGCTATTTAACCTATAGCTTGGTGAGATAAGGGACTTCATATATTTCCCAAAGGTATGTTGCATGTTTTAGTTTAGTTCACACACACACACACACATATATATATATATATATATATATATATATATATATATATATATATATACATATATGAGAAAAAGGAAGACAGTATGGAAAATCACAGTAGTATGTTTTGCCATTAGATTATCATCCGAATGAAATCATTATTCCATAGAAAATAAAAATCAAAATAGAACAAAGAAGAGAAGCAGGCAATATATATATATATACATATATATGTAGAAAGAAATGAGTTGAATCTGACAGAATGTACATAGAAAAGATAAAATAGAAGAAAAATATGTTTGCTGGTTTGTTTATTTGCCAACGCTTTTCGGCTTCAATCTTTTTTTGAATGCAAAAAATTTTGATGATACATTTTTGCATTCAAAAGAAGATTGAAGTTGAAACATGGGAAATAAACAAACATCAAACATATTTTTCTTCCGTTTTACCTTATATATGTGTGTGTGTGCGTGTGTGTGATGGTCATTCAATAAATAAGTGGAAATTTGGTAAAAAAAGGCAAAATAATTTTTTTCAGAATTTTTTACCATAAAGGTAAACTCTACATTATCTGAAATTATTCAAATTGTACAAAAATATTTATTTTGAAGCTATTCAAAATGGCAGCAAATCAAACAATTTGTAAGGCTTAAACAGGGGTCTCTCATCAGCTTTTTGGTAGCTGAGAAAGGCAAACCATGTGAAATTTACAGCAGAATGTGTGATATGTACTGAGGAGCATGTTTCAGTAAAAAAAAAATGTTTAAAAATTAGCTAAACATAGATTTACTACTAGGAATTTTAAAAAAATAGAAAACACTCCATAAAGTGTAAACACACTGATTTTCTACAAAAGAAAAAATTCTGGGTGCAGCAGTCAGTAAAGAAGGTCATGCTGACAGTCTTCAGGGACATGAAAAGACCCATGACTATTGATTTCCCTGTTAGCTGGACTTTGAATATACTGACTGCATCCTCTAGGTAGGGCTAAGATCCTCGCAAAAGCATATCCCGGATATGACACTAAACTGAATTCATTGGTGAGGCTGCTCCAATAGAGAGCTCTGGGAAGTAAGAAATCTACTCTTTATAGCCATTACTCACATGTCTACTTAGATTTAAAGTGGTAGTACCACTTTGGATCACATCCATGTGTCAAATACATTTGTTTGAAAATAATTTGAATGAGATAGGAGTACTTGGTATTGTATAATTGTGTGCAAATTATTCTTATTAAAAATATTTGTTTGGAGCAATGTTTGTTTATTAAGGATTATCAGTATTAGTCACTTGATATCATATAAATGTATGAAAACAAATGATTATAGACAGATAAAAGTGAAATACAATAAAACATTGAAAATATAGTTATGATTGTAATCAGACATTAAGAAAATAATCAAATTTCACCATTAAATAAGCCATAAGAAGTCAATATAGCGTTAAACAAATAAACCAAATAAAATCAAACTGTAATGATTACCTTCTCTGTTTTATATATACACTATGTAATGAATTATTAATGAGGTGACAATTTTCCATTTTGTCCAAAAACCACAAGCTGGAATTTAATGAAATTTTCTCAGAATGGTAGCACCAGTTATGTAGTATTTTGGCCTTCGACCCCAGCCCAAAATGCCATTCAAGGTCATGCACCGGAAGGAAGTGACTCATTCTAATGGCAGTTATGAGAGGAAATCGCGTGGGTGGAAATTGGCTGATGAAATGAGACGAGCTAAAAAATCCCATGATACTCTCATAGACTGACGCACCGGAAGAGAGTGACCTGTGAACTGCATGACAGTTATTTCCGCTTGATGACAATTAAACATGCGATTTCAAAGATCAAGTGGGCGATTGAATGGGCGTGGAACTATTATATAGCTCAGTCAAGACGGAAGTCAGGGCAGTTGGAGTTCAAGTAGCGTTGGAGAGGGAGATATACGAGATGTGGTAGGGAAAGCCACATCAGGCTGAAGGGGCCTTGAGACCCGGATGAGTTGGGGTCCAGAGAAGATGCTGATAAGATGCAGTAAAGAAAGCCAGCACCCAGAAGAGTGGACCCCAGCATCAGGAGAACAAGAAAGACACAACATTGACGGTCATAACAATGGGGTCAAAATATTACAGTTTCTGTTCGGTCTCCAGCTCCCTCTCACACGCAAACCTTGAGTAACCCTTTTCGAACCTTGCAATAAAGTGAGAGGTAAATATTTTGTTTAAGAAGTCTTCCTGCGTCTTTATCATTGCATCGGTATGTATCCAGCATATATATGTATATTTCTGCATGAATCAGCAGATGACAATATAACAGTTATATGTGTATGCTGTGTAAAAATTGTAAAGTTCTGCAAAAGTACACTGAAACTAATTTCATTTACCTAATTTTCTTAAATTACAACTGTTCCAAATTATTAGTGATGTGTAATTAAAACTCATGTAAATAAGAAAATAATACTTTAATAGCTTCATATACATATTTTTATGGATAAATACAGAAACCAACATGAAATAAATAGAAATCAACAACAGAGCTAAAAATATGACTGTGAATTTGATTGATAAAGGATATGTCATCCTTTTATTGAAATGACTTGTATAAGGCACAGGTTCATAGAACATGTCAAATTTTGGATATCCCCTAATGTTATTCCACATGATATATATTTCCTATTGCTAACCAAAAGTCCTCCTTGCTTCTAAATTAACATCCGTTCTTGTACAGAGTGTCTCAAAATAGATGCAACTCATTAATATGATAATGATTTATAACTGAGACAAGCACAATGGCAGTCATTTGGAACACACCCTGTAAAAAAAATCCATCCTTTGAGCTAGAAATCAAATCAATGATTTTTTTTAATTGTTATTATATAAAATTCCAGAACATATCATTTTTGTTTGAGTTTCTTATCTCAGTAATAAATCATTATCATATAAATGGTTTGCATCTATTTTGATACAGTTTTCAATGATTTTGTTACCAAATAAAGTAGGGACACAAAATATTTTCCCTCTCTTGTCCAAAGTATTTTGATTGAGGGTTAATAGTTGTTATAGTATACTATTTTCAAATCTGAAACAAAAAAGAGCACATTATTATTCGTAGAGTTATAAGCAGTCACATGGGTCTCATGTATATTGAGACACCATATATCTTGTTGCTTCAGAATACCCAACAAGTTTTCAATTGATATTAAGTGTAGAGAATTGGCCAGACAATTCATTTTCCAAGGTCTACATAAACCTAATTGTTGCAGTTACTGTATAGTATTATGCACTGCATTTGAGGGAACACTATCTTCCAGTAATAAAATGGTTTTCCTGAAGATGATCCTCAGCTTCTTTAACCAGGATTCAAGGTGCTCTCTCAGGAAAGCAATATAAGCACTTGCAATTATCTTAATACCATTAAACATTCTTCATTGACTAATCATGATACTTCCAATAATACCAGCCTCTGATGATAATATCATTTATTCATGAACCATCCTTTGTTTCAACCATCAGGGCTATCAAGAGTAGGACAAAATTCATATGAACAAAGCATTCAAAATGTTGACCTTCATGCTATCTTCTATTCATTTCAGACACTTCTGTATGTGTATTTTTGTCATTGGAGATGTTAACATTGGTCTCACTGATGTCCAAACATTCTCAGAAGACAACATCAAGTTGTATTGGACACAGTTGTTTTTCCATTACATCTGAGAAGTTCTCCACTGGTTAGCCCTAGGTTATTTGCAGCTTCCTGTTTAATTTGTGACAGAAAACGTTGGGAAACAACCCTTGAGTGACCCTTATCAGTTCTCTCACATATCTTCATAGAAGCAGCAACAATTTTTTTCATAATTTGGTGATATCTTCCAATTATTTTGGATATTTCTAATGCTGATTTACCTTTTGCAAGTTCAGATGCAATAAAAGACTCCTCAGAAGTGGTCAAGTCACACTTGTGACACATAATTGCACAATTATGAAGTCACTCGTTAATAATCTGGAACACTGAAGTATCGTATTACTCACGCAAATGGCTGCAGTTTGTTTATACTTGCACAGAATCTTACAGTTTTTACTCAGCATACTCGGATAACTGCTGCTATCATTCTGTGAAAAGTTTGTAAAATTCCTTGTAGTTTTTGGACAAAATGGAAAATTGTCACCTTGTTAATAATTTGTTATGCAGCGTATATCTGTAATCCCTGACATCATTTGCATATATATATATATATATATATATATATATATATTAATTTTAGAAAATCAATGTCCACAAGTTGATAAATATATTCATGAGATTTTCTTTTTAGATTTATTTTCTATCAATTTAAAAAGGATATAACTGCTATCAAATACTTGTTTTTTTTGTCTTTCCTTTTTAATATTGTTAACATATGACCTGAGAGGAACCAATAATTGGAACTTTTTACAGTGCAAAATCCAATTTGATTTTTGATAGTCAATAAAACAAAAGAGTCCTCGTAATTCCCAGGGTGACATTTCATATTTTGGCAAATTAAGTAGATAGGTAGATTTTTACATTTCAATAGATCTATCGATAGATCTGTAGTTATAAACTAACTTTTTGAATCACTGTCTACTTGGAGATGTACATGGTGTAACAGTTATTGTGGACTTGGCTACTTGAGTTCAAATCTAGAATAAGACTGTTTGCATTTCAAATGGTACTAATAACCCTAGGAAGGGTATTAATTGAACTGTTCCCTCTCCAGCTATGAGTAAATAATAGGGTAGACTGGGATATTTAACTTTGGTTAGACAACCAGCATTGGAGAAGGATAACTTTAAATTCAAATCAAATGTAGAGAAAGATGGGCTCCACCCAGTAATTCTTGCCCAAGAGATGCTACATGAGCAGCTCCCCCTGACTAAATCAGGCAAAAGGATAAGTATCTCACTCTCTCTTGGGTAAATGTAGGGTTTACTGAAATAGTTCATTGCATTAATACAAAAACCCTTTATCTAAAAGGAGGGGGGAACCATGCAATAATCAAGATTCATGCATGGTTATTCTCTCGGCATTTCTTATTTGGGGCACCTCAGGTACCAAGCAATAAATTCAGCCCTACCAAGAAGGTATTGCATTGGGAGAAGGCCCCACTGGCATCTATTGATCAACTTAATATCACCTACCTGGCATGAATGCCAGGTGGGCTCTAGACAGGCCTTCTAAGTAGAGCACAGTTATAATATTCATTCATAAAAAGGATGCAAAAATAGTGAAGATATTTGGTTGTAAGAATTGTTTTAGATAGGTTTAGTTCGGTTTCTTTGTTTAATAACAAGTCCTCTTTCACAGGTTGTTTAATGCCAAAGCCATCCTTATATAAGAACAAGATTGGCACAATTAAACCCATAGCTGTGAGGGATAAGGGGGTTCATGCCTTTCCCAAGAATAGTAGACTGAAAGGGAACATAATAGCATCACTAGAGTTTGAACTTGCTTACTATGATGTTGCAGTCCAGCATGTCAGGTACAATGCTATGAGGACTACCCACATAATTTAGATCAACGACAATGTTAGGATTTAACATGATAAAAAGATTACAAAAGCCCTTAAAAAAAATAGAAAAAAGTTTTATTCCGGACAGTCATAAGAGTACTATAATCATTAGAGTATAAAACACACTTTTTTCAAATTTTTAAGCCTAAAAGCTATGAGAGCATGCTATACACAAATATTAAATATTTCCTTTTTCAGCCATGTGTGTCACCATGTTCAGGATCACATAACCAAAAGTAAGTTATATCTACACACTAAACTAATTAATATGTTAGAAGCACTTTTGTTTTATACTGCTACAGAGAAATAGTTACTGGAATGCATGTTTGTTCATAATTTGTTGCTTCTATTCTGAACTTATTTTCAAGTTTGTTAGATTTTAATATGAACACGTAATTGCCTTTGCTCTAAATACTGTGTAAATTTGGTATTTCAGAAGATTATATAAGCAATAACCGGCTCATTGGCCCAGTGGGTAGAGTGTTCGCCAATGATCCGGGAGACCTGGGTTCAATCCCAGGTTGCGTCATACCAAAGACTTTAAAAATGCTACTTGATACCTCCTTGCTTAACACTCAGCATTATAAGGTATGTATCGAGGGTAAAGTGGAGCAATCCAGGGAAAAGAGTAGCACCCTCCCCTACACCTCGGTGTAGTAGCTATTGAAAAGGAAGCCTTCTGGTCGCCCTCGACTACGGTCACCAACTTTACTACAACAACTAGTCAATAAAAACCACCTAAAAAGTTGTAATGTTAAATTTAGTAAGAATTTAGCTGCAACAAATTTAAAAAAATCAATGTATATCATAAATGAGATGTTTTTTTTTCCAGAATTTCTTTGCCAAAGGTTAGGGTGCATATTATACATAATTAATAATGGTATATTTAATAATTTCTGGTAAGTTTTGAGTTGTGATATGTCAACAACATTTTATTCTATAAAAATGTTCAGCTTATCAAGAATAAACAGCAACATATGTCCATTTTATACAGATTGTGTGGAATTTTCATATGCAATCAGATTGGAAAGCATGAAAATAGTGAGGTTTGTGGGATCATGAAAAATGTATTTGACTTATGAAAGAAAAGGAGAATGAATTTAAAAGTGTTTTTTAAAAATATGGAAGCTACATATTCTTTTTCTTATTGTTTGCTTTTGCTTTGTTTTTTTTAAGAGATATTTGTAAAAAGTAAGAATTGGCTAATGACAATGGCAAGGGTTGATGTACAAAAAAAAAAAAATTCAAATCAAACAAACAAACAAACAAAAAAAGAACTGTAGCCAAACTAACAAATGCATTGATTTGTGGAAGTATAATTAGAGAAGACTGCAAAAACTAAAAGCAAAATAAAGATTGCAAGAAAAAGAAAAATATTAAGATTCAAAGTCAGATGGGAATATGGAGAAAGAGTGAGTGAAAGGAAGAGAGAGGGAAATGAGCGTGAGTAAAAAAGAGGGAGAGAGAGAGAGAGTAAGTGAAAGAGATAAGACAGTAAGAGTAGGGGAGCAAATGAGAGACAGAAAGATAGAGAGTGGGAGAAAAAAGTGAGCAAATAAAAGAGATAAAAAGATAGAAAGAGCTACAGAGTGAGTGAGAAGGTGAGAGTGAGAGAGAGAGAGAGAGGAAGTGAAAGAGAGAGAGAGAGAGAGAACAAAAAAGAAAAAGAGATGGAGTAAGAGAGATGGAAATATCAAAAAAGAGTGAAAGAGAGAGAATGGGAGAGAGAAAGAAAGGGAAGTAAGAGTGAGTGAAAGAGAGAAGACAATAAGAGGAAGAGAGTGAGTGATAGAAACAGAACATTGGAGAAAAAGGGAGAGATAGAAGGTAGAGGGGAAACTGAGAGGGAGTAAAAGAGAAAAAGAGACTGAGAGAGAAAGTAAGAATGAGTAAGAGAGAGAGAGAGAGAGAGCGAGAAAGAAATTGAGTTAGAATCTAGCTTGGTGTAAGATAGACATCAAAGACCAGTCCTTCTCAAAACCCTCCCAATTTTGTGGCCATGTGTCTAAATTTTCATGTTTCTATTTGTATATTAAATGAATCTGTCACTTGGTATATGTTACAGGTAAAAGTTTTCCTTCATTTTTCTATAAATGAGAACAATCTTTATTTTATCATCATCTTATTGTTTGTAAACCATTATCTAAATACCAATCTATAAATGATGAATTAAGAAAAAAAAGATCAAAACAGACTACAAATATAGAAAACTGTTCCTATAAAAAATATTCTTATATATTTTACCAAACTAAAAATATGCTAAATTACAGGATGTTTCATGAAATTAGAAATTTGAGTCAATTTCAAATGCTGATTTTCTAGGCATACAGACCCTTTAAGAGGTGAGTAGATACACAATGACAATGTTTTTGTCAGATTTTAGATACGCCATGTATACTTGTGTATAAATCAATTTCAAGAAGGGTCTGATTCAGATAGTTTGGCATATTTAGTTTTTGCATTGTGTTTTTACATTAAAAATTTAAATCCCTTTTTTTCCAATTGTAGGGATGCAACAAATATTTATCTCTCTTAGGAGTTAGGAAGGCCTCACGCAATAAGGACTTAAGTGCTGGACTGCAACTTTATCTTAAGTGAGTTCAAACTCAATTTGTGCTATTTTGTTTCACTTTTGGACTAATACTCTATCTATGGATTAAATAGTACACTTGCTGTTCTTTTAGAAGGATGGTTTTAGCATTAAATAACCAACAAATGTTGATATGCCATTAACCAAACCAAACCAAACCAAACCTGTAAAAGCCCCAGAGTGGGTCACATGACACTTACAAAAATCCATTTTCAGACTGTTTTTCCTCTTCTATAGAAATTTTTGATCCTGCCAAGGAATGATAAAGCTACATTACCTAAACTTATCAAAACAAGCCTTTTTCCATTTTGTACCCCTTCTACATACTGCTTGTTCATAGAACAATATATGTATAATTCTAACTATAGGGACACATTTATGCATTCTTTTCTTTTCATACTACTATATTAAATATTTATAAATGATTTTAGCTCGTCTTTAATTTTGTTTATTCAGTGTTAGTATATCATGGATAAACTAATGTTAATAAAGATCCTTGGAGAGTGGGGACTTTACTAAAACCTTATAATCTACCACCCATGTTACCAATACTTATGTCTTAGTAAACCAATGTATTACACAAAAATCATTTGCAATAATATAAAGGCTGGGTTAGTATATTTTATTATTTGTTATATTTAATAGGCCAGTTCTTCGGCTGAATACTGTTCTATTTAAAATGTAGTTTTTGAGGTTTTTTTTTTTAATAATTATGCTTCTAAGCATTTACCCGCCTGGTTGGTGGGGCTTAGAATATGTTGACTGAATCTTCTTCAGAGGAGTAAGGCTGCCTCCAAAAGGAGTGTCCTGACTATGAGACGAAACTGATATTCCAGTTCTAGAGATCTGAGGTGTGTGGAGTGTCTCTTCATTGCCATTACTCCTAGGTCTATTCTGATTTAGAGTGATAGTACCTGCAAGGAGATCATCTATGGGTCAAATAAATCTGTTTTAAAAATTATTTGTATTCAATAGGACCTGGTTAAAAAAATTAAAAAAAGAGAAAAACTTCTTAAAAAACAATAACACAAAAAAATGTAATAATGACTTTACGATGAACATGATTCCTTAAACTCTAGGCATAAAATACCCCTAGAAGAATTGACATGCAGTTAAAATCTATCAATTAATTAAACTAAATATTTGCAGGGTTTTTTTTAAATTTATATATGAAACAGATTTAGTTTTTCTCTATATGAAGATAAATCCATGCTAAATTCAGGTTGTCAGGTGCTCGTGTCATTTCATATGAACACCCTCCAGAAACTAGAACTCACACTTCCCAGAGCCTAATTCTCCTGTTAGTCTTCCTGATTTTGTTTTTGATATCATGGGAGAGAGCAAATATCTGAGGGAATTATTGTATTGAAACTATATCATTCCAAGTCAACCCCCAGCTAATCAGCAGATGAAAATAAGTGACTGTTCTGGTCCAAGACTTGTCACAATCAGATTATCATTTATTATGGCACTAACAAGATATATTTATCTGTCTTACAAATGTCTATATGTCTGCATATAGAAGTGCAATATAGAGTCATGGTTATCTGATCAGAGAACAGAAATAGTATTTTGGATATCTCATCATTTTAACTTTGAGTCGGGCGTGGCTACCCCACGCTAAATGACTATATATGGTTTTACAGCTCAGAAAACAGAATTGTCAAATCATGTCTGAATTATAGTTGTGACTGCGTGTATTGCCTTTGTTCTAAAGAATAAAAAGCATGAATCTAATTATCCTTGTATACCATCACCATTCATCTTAAATATAGTCTTTGTACTAGCTTGGTAAATTAGTAGACAGTGAAAAATGTAAGTGACCAAGTACATGGGTAATCCACCCTCCACGGAATATTACCTCACCTAGTGTATAAAGTGGTTATCTTACCTATGATCAGTAGAGTAATATGATTTCCTTTTGCCCACCCAGTTTTTAGTTTGGCCATTGCTATCATCAGTGACTGGCTTGGAAAGTCAGTAAGCAGAGTGGTTTTGAAAGGTGGAACTAGTTTGTAACAATCGTCATCATTAACACTAATAGCACAGAGTTCCCTGACTCTCTCTCTCTCTCTCATCATCCATGACTCCTAGCAGTTTGGTTTGTTGAGTTTTATGGCATATCAACCTTTGTATGTTATTTAATGCCAAATGCATTTTTATGTAAATAATCAGTTCTATTTCAAACAATTCAGTTTAGCATGAGTACATAGTTTAATTGTCAAGAACATTTCTATTTCAAACTATTCAAGCAGTTATATGTAACAATTCAGTTTAGTGTAAGTACAGTTTCAATGTTAAAAACAGTTCAATTTCAAATAATTCACATAAGCATAAGCACGCAGTTTAAATGTAAGTACAGTTTAATTGTCAATAACATTTCCATTTCAATCTATTCAGTTTAAACAAACAATTCAGTTTAGCGTACGTATACCATTAGTTCTATTTAACCCATAGATAGGGCCCTATCAGGTGCTACTACGCCAGGCCAGAGTGGACCTGGGAGCGATGGCAATAAAGGGGTACTCCGCATTCCCCGAAGCTCCAGGATCACTGGAACCTAACCATCAGATTGTTTAGTGTCATATCCAGGACCTTTCATTGGGGTGGTCTTACCCCTCTGCAGAGGTGCAGTCGGCATATTCTACAGCCCCAGCCGACTGGGCAAGACACCAAGCAGGCCCTCAAGGCTGCATCTTGTGTCTACACATAGCTGATGTATGTGTCTTTGTTGATCGGTCAACACTGGATATCTGTATGCAGGAGTCCATTAGAGAACATTGCTTATGTGTTCATCCTTGATTCTCCAGCAATGTCCCACATGTCTTGTTTAGCTTGAATGGTTTGTGAGATGAGAGGTAGGTAGCTGTACAGCTGCTGTTTTGTAGGGTATTGCATCCAGGATTTGTTTAAAAACAGAACATAACATTCTTGTGTGATTCCCATCTATCTATTTTTTGAGTGGCATTTTAAGCAATGTACTCCAGTGGGCCCCTCCACAAGGATGAGTAAAGGTAGGACGACCAGCTAGAACCTATATACAACAGCTCTATGCTGATACAGGATGTAGCCTGGAAGACCTCCTGGGATCGATGGATAATAGAAATCTGTGCAAGCAATGTACTCCAGTGGGCCCCTCCACAAGGATGAGTAAAGGTAGGACGACCAGCTAGAACCTATATACAACAGCTCTGTGCTGATACAGGATGTAGCCTGGAAGACCTCCTGGGATCGATGGACAATAGAGATGGGTGGCAAGAGAGGGTTAGGGAAATCTGTGCAAGCAGCGTGACATGATGATGATGATAAGAAATAAGAATCAGCAATCTGAGTTCAAATCTTGAACAAATCTATTTCTGTTTCACTTCTCTCGAATGCTCTTGGGAAAATCATGAACCGATCTCTTCTCCACTGAATCTGCCTTACTATTTACACATAGCAGGAGGGAAAATAGTAGGATTCATGCCTTTTCTAAAGGTATTAGGTTTGGTTTCTTTGTTTAATGGCATATCAACCTTTGTAGGTTATTTAATGCCAAAGTCATTCTCCAAGAAGAACAGCAGTTGTACTACTTAACCCATACCTGGGAGGATAAGGGGGTTCATACCTTTCCCAAGGGTATTTGCCCGAAAGTGAATGTAATTGTGCAACTGGAGTACGAACTCGCTTAATTTGATTCCACAGTCCATCGCTTTAACCATTATACCATGAGGTCACCCCCAAAAGGTATTAGGGCTATCTTGTTATATAATTAAGGAATACTTTTTTATAATAATCATTTTTCATTAATTATATTTTATTATTTAGTTTGGTAAGGCTTTGAACAACTCTGTATCTCTTAGTTCAGGTGCATAGTCAGATGGTGCAGTCTTGCCAAGGACTGAAGGTAGAAAGGAATAAACTCATTTTTACCACCTGTATTTGTATTATCACTGCTGTTATTGATATCATTATGGCTATACAACTATCTGAAATGTAAACAGTCTCATCTAAGATTTGACCATGCGTATTGATAATATATGACGTATGCTAGGATAGGTACAGAAACAATCCAGAAATTCACATTAATTAATATAAATATATACATATATCAATAATTGAAACTTCATCACCACTAATATTACAATTCCTTTAGTCATTTAGGTCACATTCTCCATGATTTTATTTTTATTTAAATCTCAATTGTTGAGTGAATAACCAATCTCTGACCAAATTATCCCCTTAGTTGCATCCCCTATCTGGTAGCTATCCTGTTAGAGGAACACCTCTTCCTGCAATAGTGACTTGACAATAAAGTCGGTATTGTGCCTATCTCTGTGTCTGCCTTATTAGTGTATTAACAATATTACAAACATAATAGGGGTCAATTTCAAGTAAGTTTGACATAAAAATTTAATGTTAAGTAATGATAGATGCTATCTTTTATTTTGTTAATTTCTTTCTACTTTGCCCAATGTTGATATTTTTTATTATTTACCCACACATACACAAAAAGGATAACCCATTGAAATAAACAAACAACTGTCATTTTGTTCTCTACTGTCTAATTTAGTTAATTAGTTAAATTAGGAAAATTTAACCATGACAACCAGGAGTGATGGGAAAAGCTAGCATCCAAGCTCTTTTATTCTTTGATTACACCCCTTCTATTTCAAATAAGTTGGACATAATAATTTAATGTTAAATAATATTAGATGGTATTTCTTATTTTATTAATTTCTTTTTGCTTTGCCCAATATTAAAATTTTTTTATCATTTACACACACATACACAAAAAAAGAATGAGTCATTAAAATAAACAAACAACTGTAATTGCTCTCTACTGTCTAATTTAGTTAAATAGAAAAATTTAGTTAATTAAGGTGAGAGTGATAGGAAGAGCTAGCTTCAAAGCTGTTCTATTTTTTGATTACACCCCTTCTATTTTAAAGAAGTTTAGCACAATGATTGAATCTTAAATACTTTTTACTTTGCGAGATATCAATATAATTCATTTTTGAATATTTACATGCACACACATACACATTTAATAAGTAAATTATTTAAAAAAAAAAAAAAAAAAAAAAAAAAAAAAGAGATAATTATTTTTCTTTTTCTTTTTTTTCATAAAGTTGATATCATTCCATCAACAGCTGGGTTGCAAAAGGGTTGTTAGTATTCTCAATTGAACATAATTTAATTTTCATTTACTTAAAATAAATGTTATTGAATTTAAGACAGTTAAAGATATTCAATTTTCAATTATTCAAATGCTTACCTCATTAATTGATTAAAAAAATTAGCTGATATATAAGAATACAAATTAATAAATCTACCAACAAAAAATATAAACAAACTATACTTTTACTGCTACTACACAAAAGTTTAAATCATTTTTTTTTTAGACGCAGGATTTTGCTTTGTTTAATCAAGTTAACATTTATATATTTACAAATACACTCACACACACACAAATAATTAAGACATTAAAAAAAGAAATGAGCAATTTTTTTCTGCTTTCTCATATAAATGAAATAAAAATGAATGTAATCTTTTATGCATTCATAGGTTTTTTAATTTGATATATCCTATCAAATTAAACTTAAATACTTATGCCTGGAGGGTGCATATTTTTGCCAGTATATATATATATATATATATATATATATATACACTCTCACACACACAGATACATATATACTCATAAAAATTTCAATAACTTCATAACCAAATCATGAAAAAACATTTTATCTCTCTCCTTGTCAATGCACTTAATTCAATGATAGTCATGACATAGATCAATAATTCAATTAATAGTCATGACATGGATCAACCATTACGCTGTAAAAATTTCAGATCAAAATTAATATCTGTGTATCAAATAGTAAACAATGCACCTGCACTATATATATATAAGGGTTAGTCAATAGATAAGGGGAATTAAAAAAAGAAACAAAATAATTTATTTTCTATAAATGTAAACACTGAATTGCTTGGAATTGGTTTATAGAAAAAATATTTTAATCTCACAAAAATATTGGTTTTGAGGTCAGTCATAAAATTTTAGATGGCTGAGAAGTATAAGCCATGTGAAATTTATAGAAGAATGTGTGATGTCTACAGAGAATCATGTTTTAGCCCAAAAAATGTTTAAAAATAAGCTAAACTATGAGCTCAAGTCAAAATATAGAAACACAGACTCTCCAGAAAAGAAAAAGTTCTGGGTACAGGGGTATAGCTGGCTTATGAAAGTATTTGTCACTGTCGATTTATTGAAAAAAGTGCAACTGTAAACGTTGGTTTCTATTGCCAACTCCTGAGACTAAATTCACCTTATTTATTGAATGACCCTTATTTATATGTGTGTGCATCTGTACAAATGTATATGCATTCATATGTATATATGCATATAAAAACCCACACAAAATCTTTCTCACCAGACAGAGCATAAAGATTAAGTAACCAAAAATAAAACAATTTTGGTCTATATAATCAACATTTGATTAACAAAGAAAAAGTGACATTGATTTTCTTAACTATTTCAGAGTTTATTTGATTTATCTTTAAAAAAAAAATCAGCAAAAACAACAGTTGCTGCTTATTCTGGGGAGTACATCCAGTTCAATAATGATTAAAATTAAGTAAAAAATGGAATAAGAATAAGATATAGTCCACAATTTTTTTGTTACCAAGAACAAAAAAGACCACTTCGATACTGTTTAAAGGGATTTTATAAATTACAAAAAGGAAATAACTTAGTACTGCAAATTTATCCAGGGTGCCAATCCAATTAAATTGGCTGAAGTATCTGTCATTACTCTAATTTGAAAAAAAAAAAAATGGTTTCATGACACCCGAGGAGGTTATTATGATATAAATGAGCCAGACTAATGAGATGGTATTAATGGCTGAATGGAATTTGAAGTCCTGCAAATTAAGATGAATCTTAAGGAATTACTCCCCGTACCACATCTTGTCTCTTCGAAGAGCCAAGGAACCTTAATTTCTGTCCTTTACAGCTGATTTTTTGATAGTGATTCAACTTCTTGAAGGTGAGAGTCTTTTTTTATGGAAAGATTTCTTTTTGTTCATTCTGTTTTTCAATTATGGTACAGCAGTCTATCTCAGTCTGTTAACATCTGCTTTCTGGTTTCTTTGTTTAAGGTATATCAACTTTCATGGGTTAGTTAATGCCAAATTTGTCCTAGTAGAGGTTTGGTTTGGTTTGTTGGGTTTTATGGCATATCAACCTTTGTAGGTTATTTAACGCCAAATCCATTTTTATGTAAATAATCAGTTCTATTTCAAACAATTCAGTTTAGCATGAGTACACAGTTTAATTGTCAAAAACATTTCCATTTCAAACTATTCAAGCATTTATATATAACAATTCAGTTTAGTGTAAGTGCAGTTTCAATGACAAAAACAGTTCAATTTCAAATAATTCAGTTTAGCATATGTACACAGTTTAAATGTAAGTACAGTTTAATTGTGAAAAACATTTCTATTTCTACCTATTCTGTTTAGTCAAGCAGTTCTAATTCAGCTAATTCAGTTTAGTATAAGAACAGATTTTGTTTACACACAGTTAATCACATAATCACAAATCTGTTCTTATAATATTCAAAACAGTTCTATGTTAAACAATTCAGTTTAGTATAAGTACAGTTTCAATGACAAAAATCAGTTCTATTTCAAATAATTCAGTTTAGCATAAGCATGCAGTTTAAATGTAAGTATGGTTAAATAGTCAAAAACATTTCCCTTTCAATTTATTCAGTTTAATCAAACAATTCGGTTTAACATAAGTATGCTGTTAGTTCTATTTAACCCATAGATAGGGCCCTATCAGGTGCTACCACGCCGGGCCAGAGTGGGCCTGGGAGCAATGGCAATGAAGGGGTGCTCAGTATTCCCCAAAGCCCCAGACTGTTTAGTGTCATATCCAGGACACTCATGGGGGGTCTTACCCCTCTGCAGAGGTCCAGTCAGTGTATTCTACAGTCCCAGCCAACTAGGTAATATATCAGAGTTAAATATCAAACAGTTTTATTTCAGATAATTCAGTTTAGCATGAGTACACATTTTAGATGTCAAAACAGTTCTATTTCGAGCAATTCAGTTTAGCATTAATACACAGTTTAAATGTCAAAGAAGTTCTTTTTTTTTTAAATTCAGTTTAGCATAAATACGCAGTTTAAATACAAAAATCAGTAGAGTAAAGGAAGCACGGTTTAGTTCTATTTAACCCATAGATAGGACCCTTATCAGGTGCCACCACTCCAGGTCAGAGTGGACCTGGGAGCAATGGCAATAAAGGGGAACTCCACATTCCCCAAAGCTCCAGCATCACTGGAGCCTCACCATCAGATTGTTTAGTGTCATATCCAGGACACTCGTTGAGGGGGTTTTACCTCTCTGCAGAGGTGCAGTCGGTGTATTCTACAGCCCAAGCTGATTGGGACCCCTAGTAGAGGACCAATAGTGGTACTATTTAACCCATAGCTGGGAGGATAAAGGGATTCATACCTTTTTTCAAAAATATGTTGATATCTCCACAGCTGGGAGATGTGATTAAAAAGCATTGAGACTAAAGCTTGAAATTTTTCAAAATATAAATGAAAACATATACATCACTAAACAAGTTATATAACAGACTAATTGACTGATCGATTTTGATGCCAACCCATCTAGGGTTATTTTATGCGTAGAAGTTAAGGAATTGGCATGGCAGCCCCTGCATCCAATGGCCAACACCTCATTTTCCCTTATTGGACTGTCACTGTTGTTTAACACCTGATTTCTCCCTTCAACCGGCTCATTGGCCTAGTGAGGAGAGTGTTCGCCAATGATCCGGGAGACCGAGGTTCAATCCCAGGTCAGGTCATACCAAAGACTTTAAAAATGCTACTTGATACCTCTTTGCTTAAAACTCAGCGTTATAAGGTACGTATCAAGGGTAAAGTGGAGCAATCCAGGGAAAGGAGTAGCGCCCTCCCCTACACCTCGGTGTAGTAGCTATTGAAAAGGGAGCCTTCAGATTGCCCTAGACTATGGTCGCCATCTTTAATTACTTATTCTTGCGTAGACCTCCCAAAACTAAAATATTTTTAAACAAAAAAAATGAGTTTCTGACTTTTAACTGTACTAACACCAATGACTATGGATAAAAAAAAAAAAAAAAAAGACTCCTTCATTCCTATCAAGAACTCCTTTTCTTTCTGTTTTATCATCTTTTAAAATCTGCAAACCTCCCAATATTATTTAGCTATCCCTTTAAACTATTATACACAAAGATGTGTGTACATGCACATACATGCATGCATATATGCTTAAAAGGTAAAATGGGAGATAGTAGTAGCATATATATATATATGTATATGTAAATGCATGTGGGTGTAAGTGTATCTGTATGAGTATATATAAGCTTAAGCATATATGAGGAGAAGTGAGTTGAATCCAACAGAATGTAAATTAAAAAAAAGGTAAAACAGAAGAACGATATATGTTTAATGGTTTGTTTATTTGCCAACGTGTTTCAACTTCAATGTTTTGTCTGAATACAAAAATATTTCATCAAAATTATTTTTGTGAGAAATAATTATGACAGATAAATTTCTTTGATTCAGTTGGAAGTCTTCATCAGGGCTTGTAGATGTTGCTACGTGAAAGAATGGAATAATACTGGCTGATATTTTCAAATTACGTTATGTCATGCAATGGAATTTTTTTTGACATAGCAACATCTGTAAACCCTGATGAAGACTTCTAACTGAATCAAAGAAATTTATCTATCATAATTATTTCTCACAAAAATAATTTTGATAAAATATTTTTGTATTCAGACAAAATTGTGAAGTTGAAACACATTGGCAAATAAACAAACCATTAAACATATATCCTTCTTCTGTTTTACCTTTTTTTTATTTACATTCTGTTGGATTCAACTCACTTCTCCTCATATATGCTGAAGCTTATATATACTCATACAGATACACTTACACGCACATGCATATATATATATATATATATATATATATATATATATGCATACATGGTCGTATATGTGTATTTACCAACCCCTCAACATGAGAAGGATGTGACACAAGGTCAATCTTTTTTGCAGAATTTAACAAGTTTGAATTTAGAGTTTTCATTATTCTAAATCAGTTGCCATGCCAAGGTTAAAGAACCCACTCTGCCCTTCTATTTAATTATAGCTAGAGGGAGAATAGTCGGATGTATACCTTTTCCTAGGTGTGCATCCAACTTGGGCTATATGAAAAGCAAACAGCCTTGTGCAGGTTTTGAACTCAGCTTGTAATGCCACATATAGTTCTAAAGAACTTGTTTCCTAGTCAGAAAATTCATCTCAACTAAAAATTTGAGCCTCACTCAGACATTCTGCCTATTTTCAGTGTACTCTGTTCCTTACTGGGGTAGAAATGACAACATGACTTATTGACCGATTTTAACTGTAATGTTGAATTGAGCAAGTTAGTGTACTATTGTGTTGAGCCAATACAACGGTATTTTTACATATAGCAATTGGTATTTAATGCACTCCAGAATATTCCATTCTTGCATCTGGGTGATCTCATTCCTTGAGTCCTGATTAACTGCTCGTTTCAATGTGGGTATGGTGAGAGATAAATATCCATCCTTCTGCATTATGCTCCCAGCAATGCAGGGACCATATTGAGTTACAACTTCCTCCTTTGTCAACTAAATGGACACTAGTAGGAATCCAACTGCGATGGTGAGTATCATATTGCTTCTAATATATCAGGAGGATAACTTCTACAATCAACCCATCAAGGATGATTTTATGTCTATAAGTTAGGGAATCGCATTCATTGTACATACATATTTACATTTTTGTGTTGATATTACTTAAGAGGTTTTGATGTTGTGCATAGTCCTATTGAATAAATTGATTTTTAAACAGAATTATTTGATCTATAGATGGTACTCAGCAGGTACTACCACTCCAGGTCAGAGTGGACCTGGGAGTAATGGCAATAAAAGGGTACTCCACACTTGCGAGATCCCCAGAACTGAAGTCTCTGTATAGTGTCATACCCAGGAGACCCCATTTTAGGGTGTGCTACCATCTGCAGGGTATGCAGTCAGTGTATTTTAAGCTCAACCCACAGGGCTTGTGAAAACTGAACTTTTCTGGTAATTATTAGTAAGTATAGATGCTCATGTAATCAATCGATGGTAAATATTTTGTACTGTTTCTCGTTTTAGATAATTATAGACTTTCATAAAAGAAAAGAAAAAAGAATTTTTCTTGTTGTAACAAGTACAAGAAGAACAATGCTATGACAGAGAGTAGTAGTAATTTACAAAGCTCTTTACTTTGATGTAGCACAAGGCCAAATGAATGGGGCACCCAATGAGACTCGAACTCACTCGTGTAGGTTTGCTAGTCTAGTTTGCTAACCATTACACCACCAGAGGTGCCCTAAAACAGAGAGTAGTATTCCATCCAATCTTTTCTATTTTATCTTAAAACTGTCTTCAACAGTAAGTAAAACCTAAAATGAAGTGCTTGTATAAAATTAAGAAATAATTGGCCAATAACATGATTGGCCAACTAAAATTAGGAAAATTAAGGTAATACAAGTCAAAAGTAGTTAATAACAAACGTAAAATAAATTTATTTGATTTTTTCTCATATATTTGCTTCCAAAATGAAAAATTGCAGTCAAATAATTTTTGTAAAGAAACTAAACATTATAAGCTGTTTTCCAGTTGGTGCATCTGGTTTGGTTTGGTTTTATGGCATATCAACCATTGTTGGTTATCAATGCCAAATCTTGTTTTTTACATATATATTAAATTTATGATTTGTAAACACATTTTGTAGATACATCCAGTTTAATGATCAAACAGTTCTATTTCTAACAACTCAATTTAGCAAAAGTCAATAAAATTAAATGGTTCCAAGTATTGCTATATATAACAAACAATTCAATTAAACATCAGTCATTTTTTTATACTGATTAACTCAGTTCTATTTCAAACAATTCAATTTAACAAAAAATCATTTCTTTGCACTCAGTTTAAATGTCAAACAGTTCTGTTTGCCCCACTGATAGGACCCTATCAAGTGCTACCACTCCAGGCTAGAGTGGACCTGGGAGCAATAGCAATGAAGAGGTACTCCACATTTCCCAAAGCTCCAGCATTACTAGAGCCTCACCATCAGATTGTTTTCTGTCATATCAGGACATTCGTTAGGGGAATCTTACCCATCTGCAGAGTTAGGTACATCTGGTTGCAAAATATTGTTAGCTGTTGTTTTATGGCATACCAATCCATGTGGGTTATTTAATGACAAACCCAAAATATATATATGTGTGTGTGTGTGTGTGTGTGTGTGTTTTGTAAACAAATTTTGGCAAATTTATTTTCAAATATGAGTTGGTAAAGTTAATTTGTTTTCACAAAGTTAAATAGTTTCAAGTATTCCTATCTAACATTAAGAATTCTATTTGATATTAATCATTTGTTAGCACATAGCTAAATGGTTTCAAGTATTGCAATTTAAAAGTAACAATTTTTTAATGAATTATTCCCATGAAATAAGAAAAATGTTCACAAAGCAGTAGAGTTTCAAATAACAAATAGCAATAATCCTAAGTAACGGATTGAAAAGTCCTAACAGGTACTACCAATTCATGACAGAATAAAACCAGGAGTAATGTTAATGAAGAGGCACTCCACACACCCTAAAGCTCCAGGACTGAAGCCTCACCCATAGATACAGTTTAGTGTCATACCTCAGATACTTGTTGTGGTGTTTTACCCCTTGGCAGACTATTCTTCTGTCCCAGTCAACAGGGTGAGGTTTCAAAATAGGTTTCTGGCATAAGTAAGAAGACAAAAAATAAATTTCACCATAATAAAAATAAAACAAAATTGGAGGAGTCCCCATGGCATAGTGGTTAATATGCAAAAATACAACATTGTAGTAAAAAAACTAAAAACAAAGAAACGAAACAAAAAAAATTATTGCACTGGAACTAAATAGCATTCATTGCATTCAGTTTTCTGAGACACAATATCTACCTAATTATCATTGAAATTATTATGTGGTGAAAAGAAAAAAAGGAAAAAATAAACTGCTATATCTTGTTTTGTTCCAGACAGCACAAAAAGGGGAATGTATTTTTAGTGGACAACCCTCTGCCTGAGAAAAAGAAATTCAAGAAAAAATTCAAAGGAAAAAGAATGTAACATAAATCAAAATTCCTCAAATTTTTTTCAGTATTTGGAAAATATATATGTGCTATAATCAAACGGGGGACATCTCCACTCTAAACGGAATCCCTCTTAAACTGGTAGACAAATTCACTTACCTAGGAAGCAGCGTCGCATCAACCGAAAAGGACATTGACACAAGGTTAACGAAAGCATGGATAGCTATCAATAGGCTATCGATTATATGGAAATCAGACCTAACTGATAAAATGAAACGCAGTTTCTTCCAGGCAGTGGTCACATCGATACTACTATATGGATGCGCTACATGGACTCTAACAAAACGGCTGGAGAAGAAGCTAGACGGCAATTACACCAGAATGCTGCGAGCAATCTTGAACAAGACCTGGCGGCAACACCCCACAAGACACCAACTATATGGCCACCTGCCTCCTATCATGAAAACTATTCAAGTTAGACGAACCAGACATGCAGGACACAGCTGGAGAAGCAAGGATGAACTCATAAGTGATGTACTCTTATGGACCCCCACACATGGCCGTACACAAGCAGGAAGACCAGCACGAACATACATTCAGCAACTATGTGAGGATACAGGATGTTGTTCTGAGGACCTACCTGGAGCGATGAATGATAGGGAAAAGTAGCGAGAGAGGGTCAGAGATATCCGTGCTACCAGCACGACATGGAAAAAAAAATATATATATATAAAAGTAAAGTAAAGGTGGTGACCATAGTCGAGGGCAACCAAAAGGCTCCCTTTTCAATAGCTACTACACCGAGGTGTAGGGGAGGGCGCTACTCCTTTCCCTGGATTGCTCCACTTTACCCTTGATACTTACCTTATCTTGCTAAGTATTAAGCAAGGAAGTATCAAGTAGCATTTTTAAAGTCTTTGGAATGACGTGACCTGGGATTGAACCCATGTCTCCCGGGCCATTAGCAAACACTCTACCCATTAGACCAATGAGCCGGTTATATATATATATATGTTGTATATTGACCTCCGACCCGGCCAAACATGCCATTCCAAAGACACAGAAGGTGCATATTTCATTGGCGTGGGCGAGCTTGGCTGACAATATGAGACAGTCATAGACTGATGCACTGGAAAAGAGTGACCTGTGAACTGCATGACAGTTATTTCCGCTTGATGACGATCAAACATGCCATTCCAAAGATTGAGTGGGCGATTGAACTATTATATAACTCGGTTAAGACAGGAAGTCAGTTAGTTTGGAGATCGGAGAGTTTGGAGACAAGATGTGGTCGAGAAAGCCAGCACCCAGCAGAGCTGGGCCCACGTGCCTCTGGTTGAGTTTCAGGAGAACGGGAAAGAAATGCTGATGGCCATAAGAGTGGAGGTCAATATGTTGCAGTTCTGTTCTGTCTCCAACTCCCTCTCACACACAACCCTTTCAAATAAAGTGAGAGGTACATATTTTTCTAAAGAACTGTGTCACTCGTCTTTATTGTGTTGTTGTTATGATTTTGCATGTATATGTATATGAGTATACAACATATATATATATATATATATATATATATATATATATATATGATAGATAAACAATATATAATCAAAACTCCAAGTTTTTTGGCCATGAAAGTTGTGATTTTTACCCTGCCTTACATTTTCAACAACTGATAATATATTTTGATAGGACTCTGTATTCTTGCATATCACTGTAAAGATTTTATGATTTAAAGACACTTTTAGCATTGAATTCTAACCTTAATGTAGATAGATAGAGAGATAAACATTGCAGAAACACAAATCAATACTGCATTTTGACTGTCAGTTTCATAATTTTTTCTTAGTCTGAAGATTACAACTTGTAAAACTGACATTCACTATGCTGTTTTGATTTCTATCTATTCGATCTATTTCTTGCATTGAGCACTATTCTGCTCATAAAGAGCACTAAAACTATATCTAAAAGCTAAGGACGGACATATATAGATTGGTTGGTTGGGTTTTATGGAATATCAACCCTTGTAGGTTATTCAATGCTAAATTCTATTTATGTATATATATATATATATATATATATATATTAAATATATATGATTTGTAAATGCATAGTTTATTGATAAGATTTTCAATAAACAAGAGCTCATTTATTTGTTTGTTTTGTTTTACGGCATATCAACCTCATCAGTCATTTAATCAAGTTAAAGAAAATCAGTCTGAAAAGAAATTCAAAGGAGAGGTCTTAAGAATTAATGATAACTACCAATTTGTTTTTTTTATTAGGAGTTTATTTGTTGGGAATCATGATAAAAGAAAAAGAAAAAAAATCTGTGAAACAGGTTGAGGAAGGGATCAGTTTGAGCTCATTTGTTTAAACACAGTTAAATAGTTTCACATTACTATTAAACACTAACAATTTTATTTAACATCAGGCATTTATTTGCACATAGTTAAATGGTTATACATATGATAAGTGAAGGCAATTTTATTCTAAAAAGATTAAAGCTAATTTGTTAGCACACAGTTAAATGATTTCAAGTATTGCTGTTTAACACTAATAAATATATTCAATATTAATCATTTGCTTGCACACAGTGAAGCAGTTTTAAGTATTGCTATTCAACATGGTTCCAAGTATTGCTATGTAATATCAATAATTCAATTTTAGCTTATAGTTAAAAAGTTTCAAGTATTCTTATCTAACATGAATAATTCTTTTTAGTATTAATCATTTGTTTGCATACAGTTAAATGGTTAAACAGTTCTATTTGACCCATAGATGGAACCCTAATAAGTACTACCATTCCGAGTTAGATTAGAACTGAGAGAAAAGGCAATGAAGGGGTACTCTACATTCCTTAGAATTCCAGATGGTTTAGAGTCATATCAGGACACTCGTTGAGGGTCTTACCTCTCTGCAGAGATGAGGTCAGTGTATTCTACAGCCCCAGCTGATGACATAAATAGATACAAAGAGATGAATATAATGTAGATGTGCATGTAGGAATATATAGGAAAGAGTAGAAGCATATATGTGATGTGAAGGTTTAAAGAAACTTAAAACAATACATTCCAAGAGAGATGAAACTGGGAAAAATATATGGAATAGAATGTACTCAGTGTCATTCTTTTCTTAGTCAGACTAAGAACTTATCAGCACCTACCCACACACACACACACATATATATATATATATATATATAAATGAGAGTGAGAGAGACTACATATCTGAAAAGTGCAAAAAAGGAAGTGTTTTTTCAGGTTGAAAATAAAAACTTAAAAGAATCTAAGAAAAAAAAATGACAATTAATACAAAGAAAAATATCAAGAAAAAAAAGCATTAAGCCAATAAATAAAACAAAAAACAAAAATGCATAAGAACAAAGCCAATACATAAAATTTTTTTAAAGTTCAAAAACATTAATTTTGTGCTTGAAAATCTAACAAACTTTTCTGGTAATTATTAGTAAGTATAGATGCTCATGTAATCAATCGATGGTAAATATTTTGTACTGTTTCTCGTTTTAGATAATTATAGACTTTCAGAAAAGAAAAGAAAAAAGAATTTTTCTTGTTGTAACAAGTACAAGAAGAACAATGCTATGACAGAGAGTAGTAGTAATTTACAAAGCTCTTTACTTTGATGTAGCACAAGGCCAAATGAATGGGGCACCCAATGAGACTCGAACTCACTCGTGTAGGTTTGCTAGTCTAGTTTGCTAACCATTACACCACCAGAGGTGCCCTAAGACAGAGAGTAGTATTCCATCCAATCTTTTCTATTTTATCTTAAAACTGTCTTCAACAGTAAGTAAAACCTAAAATGAAGTGCTTGTATAAAATTAAGAAATAATTGGCCAATAACATGATTGGCCAACTAAAATTAGGAAAATTAAGGCAATACAAGTCAAAAGTAGTTAATAACAAACGTAAAATAAATTTATTTGATTTTTTCTCATATATTTGCTTGTAAAAATGAAAAATTGCTGTTAAATAATCATCGTCAGATTATTTGGTTTAATAGCATATCAACCCCTGATGGTTATTTAATGCCAAATCCTATTTACATATATGATTTTTAGTGAATTGCTTGTAGGTAAAATTTTTGAAACAATCCAAAGGCCATTTGTTTGCACACAGTTAAATGGTTTCAAGTATTGCTATCTAATACTTATAATTCTATTTAATATTTAATCCACAGTTCTATTTGATTAACAGATGGGACTCTAACCGGTACTACTACTCTAAGTAAGAGTGTACTTTAAAGTAATGGCAATGAAGGGGTACTCCACATTCCCCAAAGTGGGGCTTCAATATCAGATGGTTTAGTTTCATATCCAGGACATATTTTCTGTGAGGGGATCTTCCCTCTCTACAGATATGCAGTCGGTATATTCTACAACTCCATCAAACTTGGCTGAGTTAAATAATTATAGTAAAGTAACTTCATGTTTTGAAGTTACATTTCATTTATGTAGATGTATATATAAGTAAAGTTGACGATTGAAGTCAAGAGTGACTTGAAGTCTCTCTTCTTAATAGTTACTATACTCCATTCCCTGGATCGCTCCACTTTACCCTTGATCATTACCTTGTAATGCTGGGTGTTAAGCAAGGCAGGATCAAATACCATTTTTTGAGTCTTTGGTATGACTTGACCTGGAATTGAACCCTGGTCTCCTGGACCACAGGCAAACACTCTACTCATTAGGCCAATGGCCCAGGTGTATATATACAAATGCATAAATACTTAGAAAATATAAAAGTAAAGTTGGCAACCCAAAGGCTGCCTTTTCATTAGCTTCTGCACCAAAGTGTAGTAGGAGGGCACTACTCCTTTCCCTGGATTGCTTCACTTTATCCTTGATACATACCTGATAATGCTGAATGTCAAGCAAGGTGGCATCAAGTACTATTTTTTTGAGTCTTTGGTAAGACTCAACCTAGGACAGTCTCCCAGGCCATTGGCGAATACTCTACCCACTTGGCCAATGGGGCGGTATCAATACATCCTGTATATGTACTAGTAGATTTTAAATATAAGATGAATAAAAAGATGTGACATGTATATAAAAGGAAGGTCAATCTTGTATTACAAAATACAAATTAGTCACGTTTTGGGTCTGTATCTATCAACATGTGAGAGATAAGTTATTTTATGTACCGGGTCTTTCAGAAAAATTTATATCATTTTGTAATCTAATAATTTGACTAATTCTCATTCTTAAATTTTAACAGCATGTATAGAAACAATTCAAAGTTTAATTCTTGAATGACTTTATTTTTTCAGTGAGTGGCATATCTATGCTTGACAAGAAGAAAAAAACATGAACCATTAAAACAAATGACTTAGCTGCTGCTTTATACAGGATGTTTCAGAAAAATTGATGTCATTTCATAATCTTGACTAATTCTCATATAAATGATCTCAAATTTTAACAGCAAGTGAAGAAACAACTCAAAATTTTGTGTTTAATATTTTATGTTATTTTCTTTTTTAGCCATAGAAATGCCATTTACTGGAAAGAAAACGTGTTCAAACATCAAACGCAGAATTGAGGGTTGTTTCTACACATCCTGTTAGAATTCGAAATCGTTTAAATGATAACTGGTTAAGTTATTCAATTAAAAAATTATATCAATTTTTCTGAAATACCTGGTACATCTGAAATTATACCAAAGTTTTTGAAACACTATGTATATATATTTTTCATTGTTTATTCAAATGTTGAAGTAACATGTTATTATATACTGCTACTTATGATGTATGACTTTCACCATGTTGTATTTCAAGTGTCATTTTTTTTTTTTTTTTTTTTTCATTACTGCAGCACAGATTTTTCTGTTTTGTTTAATTCATTTGCCCAAATCTCTTGAGATGCAATATAGCAAGAAATCCTGTCATGAAAAAACAATTGGTGGATAAACAGAGGCTGACTATGCAGTTGGGGAATTGGTAGGTTTACAGACGAGTAAGATAAGTATGAGAAGCAAAGCTGATTTCAACTGTATATTTTTAATAGTGTTTTTTTTTTTTTTAATAAGTAACTCTCTATTATCATTTTTTACAATAAACTTTGCTGGTATATTTGAAAAAAAAAAAAAAAAAGAAGTTAGAAAGAGATGGAAATACAGTGTGAGAGAGAGAGGGTTTATTCTGTAGATGAGATTAAGAAAAAAAAATAGACAGGAAAGTATAAAGTTAGCTAGATATCGACAGAATTATAAGTAATTCCATACCTATCAAGTGAAATTATATAATACACACATGCATATATAAGTACATACCCACTGTGTGAGTATATATATATATATATATATATATATATATATATATAAAAGTAAAGTTAGCGACCATAGTCGAGGGTGACCTGAAGGCTCCCTTTTCGATAGCTACTACACCAAGGTGTAGGGGAGGGCGCTACTCCATTCCCAGGATTGCTCCACTTTACCCTTGAACCGTACCTTATAATGCTGAGTGTTAAGCAAGGTGGTATCAAGTACCATTTTTAAAGTCTTTGGTATGACTCGACCTGGGATTGAACCCAGGTCTCCCGGGCCATTGGCGAACACTCTAACCGCTGGGCCAATGTCCCGGTAATATATATATATATATATGCATAATATCTATTTATACGTATGTATGAGTGTGTCTATATAGTATATATGTATGCATAATATATGTGTGTGAATATATATATATATATATATATATATATAGATAGATAGATAGATATAGACATATAGATATATATAGGCATATACAAGGGTGGGAAGAAAAGTTCATGTAATGATATTATATTTATTCTTGATGCCTTTTTTACCAATGAGATCCAAGCACTGCAAGACCAATGGAAAGTGTATGGACTGAAAGAGGGACTATGTTAAAAAATAAACCTTATTTAATCAAATTCTATAAGAGTATCTTAATTAGTCCAAGAACTTTTCGTATATCTGTATATGCACATGTATAAAAGGTGATTGAGAAATAAATGTCCATATTTACACACATTGTTTAAGCTAAATAAAGTCTAAGTCTCGTATTGCCATAAGTAGTATATGTCATTTATTGATAACAAACTGACATAGCTGTCTGCCCTCTAAACTCTTTTGAGACTAAGTTTCATCAAAATCGACAAAGCATGGATAAATAGGACTTATATTTGGTTTTCCTTTACAACTTGAAATCTGGAGGAAAAAAATATTCTGAAACTGCTCAAAATATCAACCAAATATTAACCCATGAATGTTTTTACCCAACCCCTCTGCCATGTGTAGAATGTGACACAAGGTAAATTTTTAAAGTGGAGTAAAGTTGGTTTGAATTGAGATTTTTCCTTCTCCTAGACTGGTTGCCTTAACAAGGCTAAAGAACCTTGTCTGCATTACTGTTTACCCATAGCTCGGAAGAGAACATATCGAGTCACACTTTTACAGAGAGTATTAGTGCAAAGTGAAATATAAACAGCTTTGTTTAGATTATTTAGATAAAGCTTGATAGTTTTTATCATTTAGAGTATTCAGACTATTGTCAATTCATCCATTGAATGATTCTGAAGAATGAATCAGTTGAAACATTGTGAATATAACAATAAAGATGAAGACAACAGTCTGAATACTCTAAATGGTAAACAGTCTCATTTAGGATTTGAACTCAGATTGTTAATTCCATTTTCAATAACTATAACCATTACAAAAGACACAGTTCCTAATTCTCCAATGTTCTTGTTACTGAACATACATTGGTTTTAAAAGTTTCTGTACAGAGACTGAAAGTATTCAAAACCAGAAAGATTGTGGCCCAGTCAGCTGGGGCTATAGAAAATACCAATGACCTACAATGGTTGATATACCAATAAACCAAACCAGAAAGACTGTAGCAGGAAAAGCATTTTTGATGACAATACACAAAGAAACAGGAGGTGCCTGTGGTATAATGGTTATCATCGTAGGAAATGGACATGGCGACACGAGTTCAAATCCTGGACGAGACTGATTGCATTTCACATAGGACTAATACCCTTGGGAAAGGTATGAATCCAATTATTCTCCCTCCAGCTATGGGTAAATAGTAGGGCAGACTAGGTTCTTCAGCCTTGGTGAGGCAACTAGTCTAGGAGAAGGAAAACTCTGAATTCAAACCTGTTAAACTCTGCTTAAAAATCGACCTTGTGTCATATCCTGCCTGAGCGGAGGGGTTGGTAAATATGATACACAAAGAAATATTATTGACTCCCCACACCCCAGAGTTCTACAACTGGAGCCTCATCACTGGATGTAGTTTAGAGTCACACCTAAGACCCCCCCCCACTGCCTCATAGAGGTACACTTGGCTTCAATGGTTATTGTCACTGGAAATGGAATCAGCAACCCAAGTTCAAATCCTGACTGGGGCTGCTTATGTTTCACTTTGTGCTAATACCCTTGGAAACTGCATAAATCTTTCTATTCTCCTTTGATTATGGGTATATATTTACTCAACCCCTCCATTATTAGGCAGAATGTGACATAAGGTCAATTTTTTTCAGCTGAGTAGTGCTAGTTTGAATTCAGAGTTTTCCTTCTCCTAGATTGCTTGCTGTATCAACATTTAAGAACCCAGTCTGCCTTACTATTTACCATAGCTGGTAAGAGAATGGGTGATTTCATACCTTTCCTAAGGGCATTGGCATAAAGAGAAACATGAACTACTTCATCAAGAATTTGAACTTGGCTTGTAGTGTCCATTTCCAATGAAAATGATAAGGTAACTAGTTTACAGTCCAGTCAGAATATACTGACTGCATCTTCTGTAGAATGAGTGATACCTTACCAGCTTGACCTCAGAGCCCTTCAGCAGGCAAAATTTAGATTTATTCAAAAAGCTGCACTCTTCCTTATCCAATTTCTCTGCATCATATTGTTTGTTTACTCCAAGTACTACAAGTAATAGTAGACATACTACATCATTAATTTTAGATCATGCCGAATTCTTGTCCATAAAAGAATCAGACATCAGTAGTAAACATCTAGCTTTCTTTCTTTCTTGATAATGTACATACTCAGTCTCTCTCTCTCTTCTTTCCAAAATCACCAAATGCCATTCTTAATTAATCTCTTGGTTTGAAGTAAGGATTCCATTCTGAGTCTCTGTGGAGATGACAATGAATCCAACACTTAACCACAGTATAAAAATACGATAATATAAAACTGAGTAGAAATAAAGGCAGTTTGGGAAATTTGCAAGCTTAGAGATTGGCTACACAGATAGTAATGACAAAGTCACAAATGTGATACCTCAAAATGAATGATTATCAGAAATAGAGGGCCAAAGTGCAAAGAGAATCAAATTATTGGCAGCCATCTTTAATCTTGGGAAAACCTCTCATCCTGTCTCAGCCTTTCAGGAATTTAATGTAGCCACAAGAAATGGTCCTAATATGGTCTAATCTTATTGAATCTTTTATTTATTGATTTTTATGGCCCTGGCTAAGAAAAAGATAATATTGAATAGTTTTTATCCATTTAATTCAGCTTATATGCATGTTTATCAGAATTTCTACCATCAATAAGTTCATCAAAATAAATTTAAATAACATAAGAATTCGCACTTTTTTTTTTATTGAAACGTTTTCCAAAATCAAGAAAATAAAAATCCTACAAGGTTGATTAAAGTGGGGAATAGGGGAGGGGAAGGTGTGGCATGAGCTGAGGTTTAAGCCCCGCTGGATTATGATGCAGCATGCCAACACAAAGGTAACCCAACCAAAGGCAGGGACCTTACAGCCTCAAGTCTGCCTTTGTTGGACAGGGCCCGTCGACATACCAGTGGGCGAGCCATGCAGAGCACTGCTGAAGGAGCAAGGACAAACTCATAAGCAATGTTCTCTTATATATTCCTACACATGGACATGCCCTTGTTGGCTAACCAACAAAAAGTTGCATCGGCTCTGTGTGGACATAAGTTGTGGCATAGAAGACCGACCAGGATTAATAGATGATAGGGATGGATGGCGGGAGAGAGTCAGAGAATTCTGTACTGTCAGCACAATTTAATGATAATGATGATTACTGCCTCTCTTTAATTCTATGGGGATAATATGTGTATTAGTGTACATTGTTGATACTATAATCTTAAATTTATACAACCTTGAGTTGGAGTATGGCTAGCTGTATTAAGGGTTAAGATTTTAGGAGGGTAGAAATATTCATATTTTTTATTGTCTTTTACATGAATGTTAGTCTGTTGGTTTATGACATATCATCCTTTGTTGTGTTATTTAATGCCAAAGTCAGTCTTTTTTAAGCAGTTTGGTTTGGTTGGGTTTTATGGCATATCAACCATTGTAGGTTATTTTATGCGAAATCTTCTTTATATGTATTTATCAAATATATATAATTTGCAAACACATTTTTTAAATAAAATTCTTAAATGAGTGTGAGCTCGTTTTTGCATGGTTAAATGGTTTCAAGTATTGCTATATAACAGTCACAATTTAACATCAGTCATTTGTTTGCACACAGTTTGTTCGACTTGACCCATAGATAGGACCATATCAGGTGCTACCACACTAGATCAGAGTTAACCTGTGAGCAATGGCAATCAAGGGGTACTTTGCATTTCCTAAATCTCCAGCATTACCAGAGCCTTGCCATCAGATGGTTTAATGTCATATCCAGGACACTCATTGGTGGAGGGGTTCTTACCCCTCAGCAGAGATGCATTCAGTGTATTCTGCAGCCATAGCCAACTGGGCTTTTTAAGCAGTTAAATGGTTTCAAATACTTTATAATAGTAATAATAATTTGCAAACAAATACGGCTTCAAGTAACTTTTGTTAATACTAAGAATTTCCACCCAGTTTTATGGTTTCAAGTATTTCGATCTAATAATAATTATTTTCAAACAGGTCTACTTGATTCATGGATGTGATCCTAACAGGTACTATCACTCCAGGTCCGATTGGACCAGTAAGTGAGCAAAGAAGTTGTGACTCTACACTTCTCAGAAGTGGAGCTTCATTACCAAATACTGTTTATAATCATACCCAGGACACACCATGAATGTCGAGGTTTGACAAAAATTTTGAGGGTTAACTAATGTTTAGGGAAAAACATATATATGTATATGTATATATGGTGTAATGCTTATCGTTGTAGGAAATGGACACGGTGACTCGAGTTCAAATCCTGGACGAGACTGATTGCATTTCACATAGCACTAATACCCTTGGGAAAGGTATGAATCCAATTATTCTTCCTCCAGCTATGAGTAAATAGTAGAACAGACTGGGTTCTTCAGCCTTGGAGAGGCAACTAGTCTAGGAGATGGAAAACTTTGAATTCAAACCTGTTAAACTCCACTTAAAAATTGACCTTGTGTCCTATCCTGCCTGAACGGAGGGGTTGGTATATATATATATATATATATATATATATATATATATATATAAAGATTTTTCAGTGCTACATTTTTAAATAATATTGCATTGATAGATTTTGATAGCTAAAATGAAATTTATCATAAAGTGATATACATTAAGACTGTACAAAAAATAATATCAAGTAACAGATAACATAATTATGATATGAAATATCAAAATACCTTGATAAATGCAGAGAGGAGAAAAATATTGCAAAATCGATAGCGAAAATTTAATTTACTACAAAAAAAAAAAAAAAAAAATGGCAAGAACGAATTTATAATGCACTGAAAAACCTTAAAATCTGGAGTGTTTTCCAGTATATCTAAACTCATAAGCAAGCACATATATAAAACTAGATGGAAATATAGATTGGACACTTATCTATAAAATAAAACCAAAATGTAATTGGATGAAATAAATTTAAAGCTCTCTTTACATATGTATATATCCCATAATTATTTATGTATAAGATGCACTATTTTTTTCAGATTTTTCAGCCAAAAAAGATAGGGGTATGTATTATACACACAAACTATATAATTAACTTTTTTTCACAGCTACATGCCTCACCATATTCAGGACAGAATGACTGAAAGTAAATTAAATCTATAGTCCAAGTTAATGTGTTTTATGTCATTACAGAGAAATATCCTCTAAAACATGTTTATAATATTGTTTCTCCTAATGTGACCTCATTTTCACTGAAAGCTTGTTGCATTTTTCTCTGAACATGTCTCTGTATTTGCTGTAAGTTTTATGTTTTAAGACATCAATTAAACTGTATAAATTCCTACCTTTAGTCAGTTCGAACCAAAAAAAGTTGAACAATTACTAAATTCAGGTTAAATATAGCTGCTACAAATTCTAAAATGTCAATGCATATTATTCACGAGAACTTTTATTTTCCAGAATTTTGTTGTCCAAAGTTAGTATTATACACAAATACTTACAGTATACATACAAATTTTTGGGCACACTGATTACTGCTGTTATGTCACCTTCTATGACTTCAATTTTGAGAGCTTTGTCCTCCAAGTTGAGACTAATGCTAACTTAAACCAGTAATGAGAGATATTGATCATTTAGAAGCAACAGAAAGAGAACTGGAATTAGAATTACAAGCAACCAAACAGTCATTGTGACTTGGGGTCATCAGTAATCATAGATACATACAAAAAATTGGCAAGCCAGGATTACACTTTGATTATATAAGCAACAAGGAAAACACTAGATGCACACATCCATATTATATATATATATATAGTTGAATAAACAAAAAGAACTATAGAAGGCAACAACACATAACAGCAATAATAGTGATAATAATAACAGCAACACTTACCAGAGGTCCAGCCTATTCATAAGACTTACAGCTTCAACTGGACAAGGTTGGTATTTATGAACAAACATACCCAATGAGATGTTCTAGCCAATCACAATCAAAGGAATGGAATCAAGCGGTTAGAGTGTTCGCCAATGGCCCGGGAGACCCGGGTTCAATCTCAGGTCGAGTCATACCAAAGACTTTAAAAATGGAACTTGATACCACCTTGCTTAACACTCAGCATTATAAGGTACGGTTCAAGGGTAAAGTGGAGCAATCCAGGGAATGGAGTAGCGCCCTCCCCTACACCTTGGTGTAGTAGCTATCGAAAAGGAAGCCTTCGGGTCACCCTCGACTATGGTCGCTAACTTTACTTTTTTATATATATATATATATATATATATATATATATATATATATATATAGGAGGAGTTCATGGTGTAATGGTTATTGTTGTAAGAAATGGACCTAGCGATTCAAGTTCAAATCTAGGATGAGACTGTTTGCATTTCGTATAATACTAATACTCTTGGGAAAAAAAACCAAAAAAAAAAAACAAAACTATTTTCTCTCCAGTTATGGATAAATAGTAGGGCAGACTGGGCTCTTTAATCTTTGTATGGAAACCAGTCTAAAAAAAGAAAGGAAAGCTCTAAATTTAAACCTGTTAAACTTAGCTTAAAATCTAATCTTGTATCACATCCTGCTCATATGGAGTGGTTGGTGAATATATATATATATATATATATATAAAGTAAAAGTAAGGAAAGTTAGTGACCTTAGTCAAGGGTAACCTGAAGGCTCTCTTTTCAATAGCTGCAACACCAAGAAGGGGAGGGTGCTACTCCATTCTCTGGATTGCTCTACTTTACCCTTGATCCTTACCTTATAATGCTGAGTGTTAAGTGAGGCAGAATCAAGTACTATTTTTTGAGTCTTTGGTATGACTCGACCTGGAACTGAAACCCAGTCTCCTGGACCATTGGCAAACATTCTATTCATTAGGCCAATGGCCCAGTTATATATATATATATATATATATATATATATACTTATGAAAAAAATACATACTTTGTGATTGAAAAGTAACTCCCTATTTTAAAATTCTTATATTTCATTTCTTAACAATAATTTTGACAGGAAATGAAATTATGAGTATTTTAAAATAGGGTGTTACTTTTCACACACCATATATATATATATATGTAGTAAAGTTGGCGACCGTAGTCAAGGGTGACCAGAAGGCTCCCTTTTCAATCGCTACTACACCATGGTGTAGGGGAGGGCGCTACTCCTTTCCTTGGATTGCTCCACTACTTACCTTATATTGCTGAGTGTTAAGCAAGGAGGTATCAAGTACCATTTTTAAAGTCTTTGGTATGACGCTACCTGAGATTGAACCCAGATCTCCTGGATCATTGGCAAACACTGTACCCACTAAGCCATACATAAATAAATGTAGACCTTCACACTCATATGTTTAAATACACACTTACACTAGATGTGATGATAGATTTTAGCACGGTATATAATTGCAGACTATAACTTAAACTGACTTTTATATATATATATATACACACACACATATATATATATATATATATATATATATATATATATAAAATAATAAAATTTATAAAATAATCCAAAAAGGGTTTACATACCAACCAACTAACCAACCATCACTTGCTCACACATCTCTCTCTCTCTCTCTATATATATATATATATATATATAATCCAAATTAGTAAAATAGAGTGCTCTCTGCACAAGAATGAAAAACAATATTATGGTATTCAAGTATATAATAAAACGAGGTAAAGTGAATGTAATCTATTTTATTTTAGATCCTTATTTCCTGGAGGATTATGAGAGATGTGGGAAATATCTGATGAGATATGAGAAATAATCAATCCATACAAATTCTCTAAACTTGTGAGTAGCATATAGATAGGAACAGTCTCAAGACAGTGAAAATTAATGGGTTTCAAAGAATATATCTATCTATCTATCTATCTATCTATCTATTCATAAACATGAATTGAAGTTCATACAAGTATACACAGGTACTGATAAACATTCCAGTCTTTTTAATCTATTTTCTGATCTACAGGAATGAAGTATAAATATACAAAAATATATATTGATACAAAATGTCTATATATTAATACATGAACAATACTTCATACTAATTAAGATATATACAATGGTATTGATACAAGTGTAGATTGTAATGAAATAAATAGATATGTAAGTTCTTTTCATATTGATACATATACTGATTGTATTGATACATATGTAAATTCTTTCAATACAGATATATGTTGATTATATCGTATTGATATTTATTCATGTGTACACTGTATTGATATTCATACATGTATATTTTGTGTTTATATTCATTTATGCATTGTGGGAGTCTCCATTGTGAAGTGGCTGATGTGGTGAACTATAACATCGTAGTGAGTGAGTTCAAACTCCAGTTGCACTACAGCATTCACTTTCAGACTAATACCTTTTGGAAAGGCATGAACCTCTATTTCCCCTAGCTATGGGTTAACTAGTATCCCTACTATTCTCCTAAAAGGATGTATTTGTCATTAAATAACCCATGAAGATTGAAATACCGTTGAACAAAGAAACCATACCATATACGTAGATACTGACTGCATTGACATTGATACAACTACATATTGAATTGATTTTGGTTCCTGTGTACTCTGTAATGATATTCAAACATGAGTACATTATATTGATATTGATAAATGTGTACACTGTGATGATAGTTGTACATTATATTGGTATTCAAATAGGTATATATTGTTTTGATATTGATTCATGTGTACATAGTACTGGTTTTATAACACATGCATATTGTAAAAGAAAAATGTTGTAAAAAAAAGAGAAGAAAGAAGGAAAAAAATGAGAAGGGAAATTGAAAGAAAAAGCAAAGTATAAAATCAAAGGAATAAAAAAATTGCTGGAGATAAAAAAAAAAAAAGCAACTAAAATATTTGGTTGCTTTCTAAAGTTCTTAATATTCCATTTATTTTCAGATGGCTGTCTTAATCTTTATCTTATTTTTATTGTATTTCATAGGAATCTTTTGAAAAATTGAATGTACAAATAGTCTTAGTACAGATTTCAATACTATACTGAAACCAGTACTTCAGTAAATGATTTTTACCAATTAAAGTCTTTCGTATCAGAGATCAAAACATTATCATTTAACAGGTTTGCTGCTACAAATTGGATGACTTATCTTAGTAAGTCATCAATTTACCTCTATATGAGATACCTACTCTTTCCCAATATGGCTGCCACATCTTGAGCAAACAATTTGCAAATTTATTTTGATGATATGATAATTAAGGAATGTTTGCACAACTTTTCTACTATATGTGAATTAAAATATTTTAACGCACACAGACATACACTATATATATATATATATATGCATATATATATATATATCTATATATATATATATATATATATATATAAGGCAGCATTTTCTCTTTTAAAAAATGTTTGATCAAATAAGAAAAACACTTCATATCTGCCTATTTTATCTTCTATCGGTTCAAGTCTTCATATGAGATATTTTCATTCTGGATGGAAAGAATACAGGAAGGCATCATATTTTTCCCATAGTACTTTTGGCCCCAATAATAATAAAATCACAATGATGAGTCATATGCATTTATACAAAGAGTAAGAAGAAGTACGAGTGGGAGAGAAATTTATGGCAGAAAAGAATTTTACAAGAAGTAAGTGGAAGAATTGGTGGGAAAAGTACTTAAATCATTTTAGAAGATGGCTCCAGTTGGGACTGAAAATACTTTGGAAAAATATTGTGTCTTCCTGAATTCATCTCATTCAGAAGTCAAATGATTCATAGGAAAACTTGAGCAGATCAAAGATGATAGAATAGGGAAACACAAAGTATCTGACCAATTTAATCAAATATATATATATGTATATATAAAATTTATTAGATAATCTGTTGTACATGTTAGTTGATTTGATAAAAATAAGTAGAAAAGTGGATAAATCAAACACTTATAATGGGTTTAGTTGTGATATTTCATTCTTTACTCAAGGAAAAACTTCTGTTTTTCCTTGAGTAAAGAATGAAATATCACAACTAAACTCATTGTAAGTGTTTAGTTTATTAACTTTTCCACTTATTTTCATCATCTTGTCAGATTCACCAAAATCTACCATTTCTCTCTTATTTGATTAGTAAAAATATGATACTTTAAACATGCAATGAAAACTTTCTAGTTTCATCAAATTTTTTTTAGAATTTTAGAATGTTAAAAAGTATTTTTGGCAAGAAACAGTTTTGGATTTTGATACTTTAAAATAAAAGTTAGAGGAGAACTGACCAATATAATCAAAATCTTTCAGAGGAACTAAATGATTTTTGGGCTCAAAAAGCATTAATGTTACATAGCCATATACACGAATATGGCCATGTGCGAATTGGGTGAAATGGACATATAATGTTCATTACTATAGAATATATAAAGAACATAGGAATCTCAGAATTCGAAAACACGTAACGACTTCTAGTTCAGGTACGAAACCTTTTTATTAACTTTGAGTTAAAGGTTTCGACGTAAGGAGGAGAGACACAATCTTCTATGCTGTCTTATTCATTTGGACCCCATCTCGTGTGGCCCTCATAGGGCGCACGTTCACCTCGCGTCTGCGAGCTCCAAAAGTCGACCGTCTTCGTCCGGTGTCTAATCTCAACTCTTACTTTCTTCAAATCTCACACAAACCTCCGCGCGCTTCCGGTGCATGACGTCACCCGCACCCTCTCACCGCGTTTCGTCTCGGACTATTATGACATCTGAGTGACACCTCCGCGCGCCCGCGTTAACACCTGCCTCAATGTTGCACCTAACTAACCCATGTGCTGAGCCGAAAGGTTCTCAGCCTAACTAAACTCAAAGGCATGAACCGAAATCCAGCGGCTATTATATAACATTAAGACTGAATGTGTATTTAGCAAGACATAGATTAAAAAATGAATGAAACATTCATTTTCTTCTAAATGTCTCCTTTGTCATTCGACACACTTATTGCAGCATGTTTTCCATTGGTCAAAACATCTGAATGATTCACTTAAGTATTTTAAACAACTTACAACTAGATATAAAACTAGAAATCCACGATTCATTCAGAGTAAATATGTAGTATTGAAATATGTTGCCAGCCCCTGATCTAGTGGATAACTGTACATTTGGTTCCCTGGTAATCTTGATTTCAACCCCTTCATCAGTTAGCATAAAGATGTGAGGCGGAAATCGTAAAAATGGAGAGTGGGGGCTTACCTTTTAAGCGACCTCGCGTGTGCATCGTTCAGACAGGCCGGGAAACAAAGAAATTTAAGACGGCGCCCGCGACTTTTTATAACCATTTGATTTCGTAAAGTCACGCAAATTATCACTGCTCAGATGCAAATGAGGTGGTCTCCGACTTGATAAAAGCAGGTCGCTTTGAGGAAGGAGCACGTCGATATGAGGATCGTTGGATTCAGTTGTTGTTGTTGGTGGTGTTTCTGCCAGTGTGATGTGTATGGAGAACAGAAAGGAGTTTCGCTGAACTAGCAGAGGCCCCTTTGAAAGCGAATACAAGGATCAATTTCACATTGTCATTTGCACCTACTCTTACGACCAAACTGATATTTGCTTTTGATAATTTGGAACTCGTAGACTGAAAATTCAGTTTGCAGCGATATCTTTCGACAAGATGCATTTCTGTTCAATACCTAATCTATATACATGAAAGGAATGATGACTATGAATTCTGAAATTCCCTGCAGATAACAATGAACACTACAGGTAAATAAAAAGAACGGCATACACCAGTGGCTTGATTAAAGAGTCCTATACAATATTCCTAAATGTGATTGATACCTAATGAAGGTCAAAGAGTAGAGCAGCCAAAATGTTATGATAAAAACTATAAAAATAAGAAAACTGATTAGAATAAACATAATGTTTATATAAAAGGATAACGCCTAAAATGAGTTTGAAATAGCAAATATGAGAATTAGCATGAACAGAATATATGGAATTAATAATCAATGAAAATAAATAATATGAAAGATATATAAAATAAACATCACTTAGGTTTATGGCATCATAATTTCTTGAAAATATAATAAAAAAACAGGAGAAAACATTTTAAAATTTTATTCAAAATTAACTATGATATTTAATACATAATAAGAGCTATTAAAGATTTAAAATGGCAAAAATTCTTTACAAAAGCTTGAATTTAAAATTTTAAGAAATAAACAGATAAAGACTGAATTTGAATGACAGACTTAAATTAGGAAAAAAAGGAAGAATGTTACAGAGAAAAACTATATTGAGCAAAATATGCCTAGAAAATATTATAATAAAAAAACTTTTTTCTTCCTCTCAAGAATAAGTGAAGGGGAAAAAGAAGATTCATCACACGCAGAAAATATGAAGAAAAAACTTCAGTTGAAATTCATTAAATGGTGAGTTGTTATTGAATCATTACCCAAGAAGAGTTTGAACTGATCTAATCACTACCCAATGAGTTTACCATCTGAGAATGGAGAACTAATGACTTGAACTTCCCCCACTCCTCTGCCTTTTAAAGAATGAAAAAAAAATTCAAAGAAAAACAGTCTAGTACCAAGAATGTCCAATTTGCATTTCTTTGTTATCTTCTTTTTAATTATAAAACAAAAAAAAAATCAAAACAAAACAAAAAAAAACAATGAACTATTTTTTTAAACAATTTAATTTCTGCTTTTCTGAGGATAGCACATTGGTTAGAGAATTAAACATGAGGTAGTAAGGTCTACAAATTAATCTTTGGTGTTGCAGAAATGAAAAAAAAAAGCAAAGAGTTTAAAAAAAAACAACTTCTTATTTACTATTACCTTCCTTTAATGTTTTATGTAGAAAAAGACTAAAGATCTATTTCTGCTTCAACTTAAAAAAAAATGAGATGATAAAATCCTGGTATCTTTGGTTTAGAATAAAATTGACTAGTTACAAAAATTGGTGAGGAAAGGTACTTATTTCTAGGCAACATACTCTGTCTCTCTCTCTCTACATACATACATATATATATATATATATATATATAGAGAGAGAGAGAGAGAGAGAGAGGTTTGGTTTGGTTTCTTTGTTTAATGGCATATCAACTTTTGTAGGTTATTTAATGCCAAAGCCATTCTCCTAGAAGAACAGTAGTGGTACTATTTAACCCATAGCTTGGAGGATAAGGGGGTTCATACCTTTCCCAAGGGTATTTGCCTGAAAGTGAACGTAATAGCATGACTGGAGTACGAACTCGCTTTCTAGGATTCCACAGTCCATCGCTTTAACCATTACACCATGAGTACACCCCCTATAGAGAGAGAGAGAGAGAGAGAGAGAGAGAGGAGGCATTTGTGGTGTTACAAAAATTGGTGAGGAAAGGCACTTATTTATAGGCAATATACTCTGTCTGTCTGTCTGTCTCTCTCTCTCTCTATATATATATATATATATAGCGAGAGAAAGAGAGAGGAGGCATTTGTGTTGTAATGGTTATCATCAGCAGAAATGAACATAGCAAACAGAGTTCAAATCTACTTAGGAAAAGTATGAATTCAAATATTCTTCTTCTTGCAATGGATAAACAGTGAAGGCAGAGTGTGCTCCTCAACCTTGGTGGGGCAACCAGTCTGGAAGAAGGAAAATTCTGAATTCAACCCAGTTATATTCTACTTAAAAACTGATCTTTTGTCACATCCTGCACATGCAGAAGGGTTTATATATATATATATAATAAATAAATATATATTAGGTATATAATATATATATATTATAACTGTTGGTTGTCACTAAATCACTTTGTGGGTTTGTGTCGAACCAAGTGCAATATAATATGGAAAGTGCTCAATATCTAGGATAGAGCTATTATATAATAATAATAAATAAATATATATTAGATATATACATTTAATTCATGGAATTTAGACTACGACCCCTGGGTTTCATGGAGTTTTTAGCAAAACAGCAATCATCAGGCAGTTAACAAAATGAAATGAATCGAAAATCAAAAAAATACATTCAAAAAACCGTTGTGATTTCGCAGGAATTTTTACTTGTGATTGTGAGTGTGTGAGTGTGTGTGTGCGTGTGTTATTGTTGCATATTATTGTGTGTATGTGTGGGTGGCATATAGTGTATGTAAAGGTACAAAAGCAGTGCATCGTTTTAACCGGATATAAATTCCAATTCATTTCATTTTCTCAACTGCCTGATGATTGTTGTTTTGCAAAAAACTCCATGAAACCCAGGGGTTGCAGTCTAAATTCCATGAATTAAATATATATATCTAATATATATTTATTTATTATTATTATATAATAGCTCTATCCTAGATATTGAACACTCTCCATATTATATTGCACTTGGTTCGACACAAACCCACTAAGTGATTTAGTGACAACCAACAGTTATAATATATATATATATATATATATATATATATATATATTTCTATGTATAAGAAGAAAATAGAAAAACAAAGTAATCCAACAGTGATGAATTTATCATAATGGAAAGTCAACATTAAAATGTTTTGGCTTTAATAAACCTTTGTCAGGACTTTAAGATGGTGAAATATGTTGCTTTATCAGTGAGGGATGTTTTATTAAAACGACGGGGCAAAAGAGAAAATATATATCCAAAGAAAGATCTCATAACCATGATATAATTTTTCAAAAAAGAATGCAATATTTATATCATGTTCCTTGTTTATCATTGGCCTACTACTGACAAGTTAATGACCATATGGAAATCTGATCTCTCTGATAGAATAAGATGGGAATTCTTCCGAGCTGTAACCTTGTTATTACAATTGTATAGTTGAAAAACTTGGAGAAAAAGATAGATAGGACCCACACAAGGATGCAATGTGCTGTTCTAAATAAAACCAGGATGCAGCACCCTACAAAACAGCAACTGTACAGCCATTTACCAACCATCTCACAAAACATCCAAGTAAGATAATCAAGATATGCTGGGCAGTCCAGAAGAAGCAAGGACAAATTCATAAGTAATGTTCTCCTATGGACTCCTACACATGGACACACCAGTTGATTGACCAGCTATTTTATATTCACTAGCTCTGTATGGACACTGGATGCTGTTTAGAGTACTTACTAAGAGTGATGGCCAATAGGGATGGATGGCAAAAGTAAGTCTAGGTAATCCATTTTATCAGCATGACTAGAAGATGATCTCATTCCTATTCATAAGTACATGACTCCATTATGACAACACAAAATAAATGTCAATAGAAGTATAAATTTAATAAAAAAATAAGATATAGATCTTGATGACTGTGACACGACTAAGCCTGTGTTATAATTTGTATTTTGGTACCCAAGTATTATGTTTGTGGCTCATTTTTTTGGCTATGAAATGTGCAAGGACAAGTTATATGGGGTTTGAAAATGAAATTCAATGAACAAGAAAATTTTCCATCATGTAATGGAATTATGGATATTTTTAAGTAAAAGATGATTAGCATATGCAAGAGAAAACATGTAAACATGAATTTGATCTGAAAAAGTAGACATTTCTCACAGCAGCAAAAGGAGTGGAGAATTTAATGTATTAGATACGTACAATAATTGAGGAATTTAATCATCATTCAAAGAAGGTATGTCTTCATGCAATTGTACATGGCTTATATATATGTATATATATATATAGAGAGAGAGAGAGATACATTAATTTATATATAAAAACAAAAAAAACAACAGATTACATATATCAGGTGAGTGCAAAAGTTCCCAGCATCTCTTAAAAAACAAACTCGAGACATATTTATATATATATATATATATATATATATATATATATATACACACACACGTAAGGGTCTTTCAATAAATATGGTAATTTTTGCTAAATAAGTTTGCAGTAGGAAGCACAGTTTACAGTTGCACCATTTTCAAGGTAATCATTCGTGATGGATTCTTTTATGTCCCAAAATGTATGGCTGGCTTTAGAGACAACTGCATCCAGAACTCTTTCTTTACTGGAAAGTCTGTATATTTACATTTATATTTACTGTTCTTTCAACTCAGGCTCATTACTGACAAACCCATGTTTTGACTAAAACATGCTTCTCCATATGCGTCACACATTCTTCAGTAAATTTCACATGGTTTGCACATCTCAGCTACCAAAAATTTGATAAGAGCACTCTGTTTGAGTTGTTTTGAATAGCCTCAAAACAAATATTTTTGTGGGATTATAATTTTAGTGATAAATGAATTCCAAACTATGCAGAGTTTACAATGGAATAACATTTAAAAATATTTGTTTTGCTTTTTAAAAAAAAATTGCTTTTATTTATTGAATGACTCATGTTCATAAAGACAAAAGATTATGTATATTAGGTGAGTGTAAAAGTTCCCAGCACCTCTTAAAAAATGAACTAGAGACATCTATTTATACATAGATATGTGTAGAGGTACATCGAGTATAATTGTTTTCACTATAAGAAATGGAATTGGCAGTTTCAAGTTCAAATCCTGGACCAGGCTGTTTGGGATTCATTTTGCACTCATGTCCTTGAATCCATCTGTTTTCTCTCACCCCAGCTATGGATAAATTGTTGGGTAGACTGGATTCTTCAGCTTTGATTGGGTAAACAGGAAAACTAAATTCAAATCAGCTTTACTCCATTAAAAAATCATCCTTGTATCACATCCAGCCTGTGGCAGAATGGTTAAGTAAATTTATATATATATATATATATATATATATATATATATATATATATATACATTTATTTACCAACACCTTTGCACAAGCAGGGTGTAATACAAGGTCAACTTTTAAGCAGAAGTTAACAGGTTTGAAATCAGAGTTTTTCTTCTCCTAGACTGCTTGTTGCCATACTTAGGTTAAAGAGCTCAGTCTACCCTACAATTTACTCAGAGCTGAAAAGAGAATACTTGGATGCATATTATTCCCAAGGGTATTAGCACTATGGGAAATGCAAATAGCCTCATCCAGGATTTGAACTCTGGTTTGCTGTATTCATTTCCTACAATGATAACCATTACACCACAAAAACCTTCATAATATACACACACACACACACACACACACACACACATATATATATACACATATGCACAGTAGGAAACAGATTTTTTAATAAAAAAGATTTCTGGAAATTTTTTGCAATTGCCTAATACTGATCTGTCTGTTAAGAAAGTAAACGTGAAAGAATTTAATAAAAAAACCTTTATACACTGTAAAAATGATGGCCTAGTGGATTAAAATATTGGTTAGAGTGTATCTAGTTATCTGGGGTGTTATAAGTTCAATCTCTGGTATAATTTCTTTAGCCCTTTCTTATACTTTAGAAAACTGACGTATTGCATATACAGTGCAGAAAACTATTTCATTTAATCTCAACACATATTGCAGCTGTGAAAACGGCTCTAAAACAGGGTCAGTGTAAATGTACCGATATAAATATTACAATTTAGTGAAAGAGACAGACAAGTTACATCAAAAGGAACAATTGAATTATACAAGATATCCCCTAAGCATAGCGAGTGGAATAAGGGCAATCAACACCCATGAACTGAATAAGAGATTCAATTCAAAATTCTCAGAAGGTTACCAATTATAACAGACATCTGAGGAAGACTGAAGAGTACAATAGCTGAAACTTTGTGATTATAACAACCAAGTCATAATAAAACACTGCATTTAAAAGATAAGTAAGTAGTAAGTAAGGAGGGCAACCCAAAGGCTCCATTTTCAATAGCTACTACACCAAGGTGCTAGGGAGGATGCTACTCTTTTTCCTTGATTGCTCCACTTAACCTTGATCCATACTTTATAATGCCAAGTGTTACGCAATAAGATATCAAGTATCATCTTTTGAGTCTTTGGTATGACTCAACCTGGGATTGAACTCCAGTCTTTGGGACTATTGGAAAACACTCTACTGCCTACATCTTTATGTTCTGCTAAGAGAATCATTTCTATCAACACGTAACTGTGTAACGTAATGGCCGAGGGATTTTGGTTCATGCCTTTGAGTTGAGTTAGGCTGAGAACCTTTCAGCTCAGCACATGGGTTAGTTAGGTGCAAACATTGATGCAGGTGTTAACGCGGGTGCAGACGGACGAAGGTGTCACTCAGATGTCACAATAGTCCAAGACAAAACGGGTGACGGAGTGCAAGTGACATCACGCACCGGAAGCGCGCGGAGGTTTGTGGGAGATTTGAAGAAAGTTAGGGAGTTGAATACTAGATGCCAAACGAGGAGGATCGACTTTTGGAGCTTGCAGATGCGAGGCGAACTTGCACCCTATGGGGGCCGCTCGAGATGGGGACCAAATGAATAAGACAGCATAGCAAGATTGAATCTTTCCTCCTTATGTCGAAACCTTTAACTCAAAGTTAATAAAAAGGTTTCATACCTGAACAAGAAGTTGTTACATGTTTTCGAATTTTGAGATTCCTATGGTCTTTATATGTTCGATGTATATGTGTTACCAACATGCCGTGTTTATTTTGCACATGGCGTTAATTGTGGCTATGTTACAACTGATATTTTGTTAAGTGCTAAACTATCTTTCTCTAATTTTTCTGTTCTGACTAATACCACAGCATGAAATATACTTGATCACTGATTGATTTTAAGGACATATCAACTTGTTTAAAGCTATTTCATGCCTAGAAGTTAGAGAATCACATTTATCACACATTCATATTTACATTTTTTTTATTCAGTTGTTTCTAAAGAGGTGTTTTTTTTGTACACAATCCTACTTGAATGCAAATAATTTTGAAGCAGATTTATTTGATACATAGATGGGACCCTAATAGGTACTAACACTCCAGGTCAGAGTGAACCTAGGAGTAAGAACAATGAAGAGGTACTCCACCCTCCCCAGATCTTCAGAACTGGAGCCTCACCATCAGATGCAGTTTATACACCACTAAACAAAACTTTAGTAGTCATTGGTAACTACACTACATAAGTCAGGATGAAAGCACTGATTCTTGTCAAATCACCAAAGTTAAGCAGTGACAATCCCTTTCGGTTCCAAAATGGGTGGCCACTTTGTAACCAGCAGGTGCTATAAGCCATCTGAAGCCAGTTTTACCAGATTAAGCAAAGCTTAGTAAATAATAGCAAACACAAAAACAAAAATAATTGTCTCTGAAATCTCAGATATATTGATTTTTAAACTTAATGAGGTCCCTGAAATGAACTCAATTAAAAGTTGCTGATTTGCTATCTTCCTTTTTTTTTTTTTTAAAGATTTTAGATTTTTTTAAAATTCAACAATTGTGAATTTGGTGTTTGGCTATCAATTTGAACTGGACTCAATATTTTTGATTTAGCCTGAAGCCATTTAATGCCTTTTAGGGTCACTGTAAATGACTTTGAACTGTTAACTAGCAAATTTCAAATAAAATAAAATTAGATGAAAACTAATTCAAAACCTTAATAGCCAATCATCTTTCTTTAATCACGGTGAAAAACATGGTGGTCTAACTCGGTTTAGTTACACACTTCATTTTGTTTTAAATATTGGCATTTAAACCCTTTTGAACAAGTGTTGTCAACTTGCCTGTTGGTGATTCATCTCAGTATAGTTAAAGAAATAAACTCTGTTTGTATTAAGAAAATAATATTTCCTGTTTTATGTGGGGCTTTGCATGAAAACCAAGAGAGTGAAGGATTCTGTGTCTCTTCTTCATCAACACCAGAGAGAGAGAGTGATTCTATTTTATTCACTTATATACATTATCTTGAGGTCACTTAGCACACCACATATACCTGTCACTGTACACAATCATTCTTGACCATGTGCTGTAAGTTTTTATGCCAGTGGCATTTCCGTTTACCTGTTTCAAATCTGTTCAATAGTGATCTTGCTTTATCCATGCTCAAGATCAGCCTTCTGGTACAGTGCTCCAGGCACCCTTCATTCATGTGATGCACAAGGCTCTCTGCTCTGAGCACTTCTCTCAGTACAAACATTATATAATACAAAAAAAAACACAAAACAGCCTGGTAATTTTGTAATTAACAAATTTTTTTTCGTATAATAATTATAGCAAGAACTGGCTCCCATGATAGAATATTTAAAGGAAAAATGAAATTTACAATTTCATTCTTTAATTTTTATTTCACAAAGAAAGTAAAGATGAAAAAAAACAAAGAAGTGTAGTGATATTGGATAGTAATTGTATGGAATTTGCATACAAAGGAGTTGGTTTGATTTCTTCATTTCATGGCATATCAACCTTCATGGATTACTTATTGCCAAAGCCATCCATGTAGAAGAACTGTAAGTTGGAGACCTTAATCAAGGATGACCCAAAGGCTCCCTTTTCAATAGCTACTACAGTGAAGTGTAGGGGAGGGCACTACTCCATTCCCTGGATTGCCCCACTTTACCCTTGATCCGTACCTTATAATGCTGAGTGTTAAGCAAGGATGTATCAAGTAGCATTTTTTGAGTCTTTGGTATGACTTGACCTGGGATTGAACCCTGGCCTCCTGGACTATTGGTGAACACTCTCCTCATTGGGCCAATAGGGCTATAAGGTGGTTCATACCTTTCCAAAGGGTATTAGTGTGAAAGTGAATGTAATCATATGACTGGAGTTTGAACTCACTCACTTTGAGTCAGTGGTCTAGCACTTGAGCCATTATACCATGGGAACTTTCCCGGAATGGGATAGATATATCATCATGCTACTAGGAGAGGGTGGAGGATATACAAAAAGAGGACTGAAGGGGCTCATGGTGTAATGGTTATCATCATTGGAAATGAACATAGGGACCTGAATTCAAATCCTTGACTTGGCTATTTGCATTTTCACATAGCACCTTTGGGAAAGGTATGAATCCAAGCATTCTCCTTCCTGCTCTGGGCAAATAGAAGGGTAGACTGGAATCTTTACCTTGATATGGCAAGCAATCTTTGAGAAGAAAAACGCTGAATTGAAATTTGTTAAACTCTGCATAAAAAAACTGACCATATGTTACATGATTTGGAGGGGTTGGTAATTATGTGGAGGGGTTGGTAAATACATATACAAAAAAGGACACTGAACTCAAAACAGAATAACTTACTAGGAGTTGAATCTAGTAGAACAGTTATCACTGCAGGAATGGAATTGGTGATCCAGGTTCAAACCTGGACAAGGCTGTTTGCATTTCACTTCACTTTAATACACCTGGATAGATCTATCTCTTCTTCCCTGAGCTATTTGTAAATAGTAGGGCAGACTGGGCTCTTTAGCCTTGTTTAGGCAACAAGTCTAGGAAAAGGAAAACTCTGAATTCAAACAAGTTTTACTTAACTCAAAAACTGACCTGTGGTGCATCCGGCTTGTAATGGAAGGGTTGGATAGATTCACAATAACATTATAATAAGAAAAGCAAAGACTGAAACTGAGAAGGAAAGTGTCAAAAATATGCAAAGATCAAGTCTGAGTAAAAGATGAGAGTGGTAATTAAAAAGATAGAAAGTAATTAATGGCATGAACTCAACCAACATTATTCTCAATGGTACTTCTCTTCGTCACAAGACAGCATATACACAAAAATTCTCATTAATTTTATCCTTGTACATACTCACACACATTATTTATATATATTTGATTGAACATAATAGACATTTTTTGTCTACATATTTTTTTATTAATCCTTCGAATTGCCATACTGATCTTATGACATTCAGTGGGAATTGGTTGATAAACCTTCCATAATTAGTTATTTCCCAAGTACTTTCTGCCCAACTTTAGGTCATCATCAGAGGACGATGTATTACAAAATTGATGTAACTTTTGTATGTACATTACTACTTTGTAAGAATGAGCATTTGTACTCTTTGATGTTATTCTTACAGAGTGTAATTTGTCTCTTCCCGAGATCACATCTGCAGAATTGGCCTAGTGAGTAGAGTGTTCACCAATGGTCAAGAAGACTGGGTTCAATCTCAGGTTGAGTCATACCAAAGACTCAAAAAATGGTACTTGATACCTCCTTGCTTAACAGCATCATAAGGTATGTATCTAAGGTAAAGTGGAGCAATCCAGGGAAAGGAGTAGTGCTGTGGCCTCCGCGATATATATTACCATATATATATTAGCGACGGCCACGGTAGTGCCCTCCCTACACCTCAAGTGGGAGCCTAACAGCTTGCCTCAACTACAGTCATCAATTTTACTTATATATATATATATATATATATATATATATATACTATTATTATTTTGCTATTGAATACACTTGTGTTTTTGGTGGAAAAAGTAAATTTTAAATGACAGTTTCTGGAATTTAAGTATAGTTTTCAAATAATCCCATTTTTTTATCTTCCTTAATCTCTTTAAACAACTGGTGTCAGATTTGATAACCATAGGTCAAATAGTTTGTGCTTGCATATATAGGACAGAATTGCAGGGAAGGCATCAACCTAGTCAATGCTGGAAGATCAAGAGACAGCAATCATCTGTGAAGATGGAGTACCAATAAATATTTTTTATAAAAAAATTACTTAAGTTTAAATGTACAGGTGGATATATTACAGCCGATATCACTGGATATTAAATGATCACATATACAGATAATACATAAGCAGGTTCCAAAATAAACAGATGTATTAACATTATTTAGACCCCCATGCACATACGGTACCCAGGTAAAGATCAAAATCATCTTTTAGAGCGTTGCATAATTGATTTTAATGGCATGTCAACCTGTCTAGGGTTATTTTATGCCCCAGAGGTTAAAGAATCATGTTTATTGGATGATCATATTTATATTACTTGTTTAGTTGTTCTTAAGAGGTTTTTTTTGCGCACAGTCCTATCAAATATGATTCATTTTTAACAGTTTTATTTGACACATAGATGGAACTTTGACAGGTACTGCCACTCCAGGTCAGAGTAGACAGGAGAGTAATGGCAATGAAGAGGTACTTCTTATACCTTAGATCTCTTGAACTGCAGTCTCACCATTCAATGTACATATATTATGACAGGTAAATATTGTTCTGTGAAGAATCTTCCATCAGTATATCTTAGATTCAAATAGAGTTGGCACTAAATACAAGTGTAACTGTTTCATTTTTCGTTCTAACATTAAAATTTGCTGTGTCATTATGGATATAATCCATCTGAAAATTTTGATGCATTTGTTCAATAGATCTTACTTGTGACATCATCACAGGTTTTTTTTTATAGACTGCATATAAATATATACATATACATCAATATTCAATGCAGTTACATTTATTTACTGACCCTTCTAAAAAAAAAAAACCTTGCAGAATGTGATTTAATTTAG